>AYEL01091301.1:0-216601 GCA_000484575.1 Olivierus martensii
ACTAATGAATCGTATATTTTCCTTTTTCAACAAATATTCGGAAAGATATTTATAATAAATATAGCGATCTCGGCTTTAATAACAAACCATATATCTCCGAAAATACACCATCTAAAATTATTTTTAATTATCAGACTAACGATGTCGTTTACTTTCAACATTAGCCATCTTGTCTTGTCACGTGTTGCTATAGCGCCATTTCTTACCACGTGCTTTAATTTGACCAATTGGCATTTTACCAGGAACATGAATAACGATCGTAGTGTCAGCTCTTCGCTGTCAGTAAACATCGCTAATAAAAGTTGTGGTGGAACGATCTGTAGTTACTGATCGTTGTTCCAGTGACAATGTCGTTTACTGACAGTAGCAATGTTAGTGGAACCGACCCTAAGAGACATAAAGTACTTTAGCGAGTAAGATGGCGGTGCGCAGACCAAGAAAAATTTTCGGTTCAAGGCTTTTAGATTCTGCGCATTTAATGCTATGAATAATAAAAAAGCTCTTATTTTATTAATTTCTTTCGTGTTTTAAGTCAGATAGATTATACGAATTGTAAGAAAAGTAATGATTTATGATTTTAATGTTTTTTTCTTAATTAACTCTTTTTTGTATCGTAGTTTAGACAAAATGGTAGAAGCGTGTTGTAAACGTAGGAGAAATTTAGAAATACTATTTAGAATTCCGAAAATATAACTTTCTTTAAAATAAACAAGAATATAATACAAAGATGTGTCATTAGGCTGCAATAGGCACAAAATTTGGATTGATGGTAAGTTTCCCTAGATTAATATACTGTAGATCGTTTATCTTATAGTTTAATGTAATCAAAGTTTTTGGTACGACAGGAGAAAAAATTCCAGCGGAATTTCGACCTCCCCTTTACCTTCTCCCCTAATTAAATACGCCTGAGTTTAGTGGTGAAGATCCAATGTGGGGCAGAAGTTCCATTCTTAAGTTATGGAGCTCCAAATTTGGGGCTCAGAATCACGTTTTTTATGATTTTCTGCAAAACTTTTATAGATAATCGGATATTTTAAACGATTTTAGATGTATCTTATCATTCCGAATCGAATGCAATCAACTTAAATAAGCTACGACTTATTTTTACGAAGTTACGTGATTTTTCCCCCTACGACGATATATTCGTTCTGAAGCTTGGTAGCAAGGAAACCTAGAATAAGAGGAAGGGAAACTCGCCGAAAGATCAAAGAGAAACGCGTAACCCCGCCAAGAGCAGCGCCCTTAAGTGGCTGCCAATGATTATTTAGCCGTTCACCATTTGGACTGTACGTGTTGATTTACTTTTTTTGCTTTGGATTATTAGTGAAAATATAAACCGTAATAAAATAATGTCCAAATCTTTCAGAAGAGTTTATGGAATTTGGTATTCAGTTATAAACTGCACAAATTCTAGAAAAAAAAATAGAGAATGATAAGTGTAAGGAAATGTTTGCTCGTATAATAAGCGAGATTTCTTTCGGTTCAGAATATTTTCTAACTTAAAACATTTCAATAAAGAAGTATGTTTTGAAGAAGCAGTAAATCGAAAGACCATAAAGAAAAAGAAAAAAAAAAAAATAAAAGTAATTTGAAAGATAATTTTAATCTTTTTAATTTATTGTTTCAGTTTCAGTTTTCAGGTATAGTGGAATCCAAGCCTCAAACTGATAACAACGACTTTCGAGAAGCACTGTAAACATGGCGAAAAGAATGAATTGGACGATGGAAGAAACAAATATTCTAATCAAGATTCTAATAGATATTTGGGAAAACTATTATCAACATTTAAAATAGATGAAAAGAAATAAAAGCATTTTTAGCAAAATGGCATAATTTTCTTTTATTTTTTAAATATTTGTAAGGATGTATTTAAGAAACTCTCTTGCAATTTCATTTGTTCTTGACTAGGAATAATTGAAATAATTCAGGAAAATGGTATTTTAAATCGTCATCCATTATTACTATAGCTGATTACACGTTGCTTACAATCATATGTTTATAAAATTTCCCACTAGATGGCGAATACTAACGAAAATTCTAAAAACGTGTCTGAAATCAACCTTAAAGTATTTTTATGTTAGTCCTTTAATGCTTAACGTAAAGTACTTTATGTTTTTGTGTCTGTAGCAGGTATTAGAGTCACTTGATAAAACTACACGGACTTTTAAATATATGGTACTTTTACGTTAGCCGGGCGCAAGCGAATTCTGTAATGTATAGTTTTTTGGAGTGAATCTTTAACACAACGGAATTGTCGATTCGTATTTTATACACTAGTCGGTGGGCGGCGACATTTGCGCCCGGCTAACGGAAAAGAACCAAATATATAAATAACGTTTTACATTAAGTAATTTATAAAATGCAAACGTATGTATATTTTTGTGTAAAAATATAAATTTAAACTTAATTTAGCTTATATATTTTTTAAAAATTACAAAATTTAATACAAGGTTCTACTTAATAATCATCATCCGATAAGATGCGTCTTTACATTACAAGGCAAAGATAAAATGCTGATATCGGGTCATTATTTATTATCTGATGTTTAAAAAAGAAATAAATATACATATAAAATTTTATATTTACACATTTATATGCTTATTTATTCATATTTTCTTCCATTCTATTATAATTCGCTAAGTTAGCTCCTCTTAGCCAGTTGTTTCTCTTACAAATTTACATTTCTCGTTTTCTGCTATTGTTATTTTGTATATTCCTATAAAAATATTATTATAATATTTATTTAAAAATTAGAGATTTTTTTAAAGGTTAATTCATAATAGAAATATTCTGTAGATAGCATTTCTAGAGCTATCTTTTCTATTATTATGTTCTACAGTTTGCGTAAGAACTAATATTGCATTGAGAAATTTTGTTATATGAATTTTATTTTATATAAAACATCCTTTTCGCATCCGTTAGCGTGTAACATGAGAGAAAAAAAACAAACTTGAAAGTTTTACATATATCAAATTTTTTGAAAACCTTGCAATTTTGCAACCATAGAAAAATAACTACTCTAAGCAGAAGTTGAGCAGATACATAAATAACACAGTAGAATGGGACAAAACCTACATATATAAACATATAAAAGAAATTTAGAAACAGAAACCACCGAATCAAAAGTACAAAAGAAGAAATAGCTATAAGATAATGAATAAAAACAATATCAGAACTTTAATCTTGCCATGAAGAAATGCCACCTTATCCGAAGATAATAATGGAACAGAACCTTGACTTACATAATTTGTAATTAATTATAACCAATGGACTGTATACTCAATTTATATTTGTTACACAAAAAATATATATAATTTTGTATTAAAAAATTATCTAATGCCAAAAATAAATTTATTATCAGTGTTTTATGTTGTTTGATTTTCGCGATTCAATAAAACGACGCTAATTCTATCATTCCGATTAGCGATATTCCAGATTACAGATATTCCGGATTAACGAAAATGCAAATCATTCCGGTTAAGATTCGTTAATCCGGAGATTTTTAATACGGAAATTACGAGGGGTGATCAAAAAGTAAAGTTACAAAGCCTGCAGTGAAACGTGTACATTTATTTCATACAATCAATACAGGAAACTAATAGTATACATTAAGTTTTTTTTTCGGCATAGTCTCCATATCGGTTTAGGCACTTGTCGCTTCGTGGGATGAGTTTGAGTATTCCCTCATGGTAAAAATCCTGTCCTTTGGTGTTCAGCCACATTGTCATGAAGTGTTTCACCTCGTCTGAAGGGAATCGTCGGTCTCCTAGGTGCTCCTTCAAGTGAGGAAAGAGGTGAAAAATCGCTTGGAGCGAGGTCCGGGCTGTAGGGAGGATGTTCGATGATGTCCCAGCGAAACTGCTTCAACAGCGTGGTGGTCTTCTGGGCTGTATGAGGTCGCCCGTTGTCGTGAAAGAAGATGACACCCCAAGCGACTTTCACCTCTTTCCTCACTTGAAGGAGACCGACGATTCGCTTCAGACGAGGAAGTGAAACACTTCGCGACAACGTGGCTGAACACGCAAGGACAGGATTTTTACCAGGAGGGAATATTCAAACTCATCCCACGAAGCGACAAGTGCCTAAACCGATATGGAGATTATGTCTAAAAATAACCTAATGTATGTATTATCAGTTGACTGTATTGGTTGTATGAAATAAAATGTACACGTTTCACTGCAGGCTTTGTAACCTTACTTTTTGATCACCCCTCGTAATTAATCCGAAAATTTTTAATACGATCAATAACCCATTCGCTGACATATTGAATATATAATTTTATTCTAATATTTTTTTATATATCATTTATTAAATAGTTTTCTACTGAAAAATTGCTAATAAAATAAACGAATTTTATGCATTTTTTCGAATTATCGGTATGATTATCCGGCACTTTGATGTTTTTTTTTTTTTAGAAAAAAAATTATGCAAAGTTGCTGCATCTGCATTTAAATGTTTATTAAATTCACAAAGATAAATATATTTTCTTTTTTTATTGATTGATTTCATTGATATTTAAATTCTAGTTCGATACTGATGCAAAAATATAGTATCAATCAATAATTCCACATGAAAGAATAACAAAAACTCAGCATTTTGCGTAATCCTTTAAAATATTTTCTGTATCCTATTTACAGCAATGACAGAACGGTAGTTGAATACTATGAAGTCATTAATAAATTTCTGACCATTCTGTCACTTTACCGGAAGTCGGTATAATGAGCAGTGATTTTAATTTTAATAAAATTTGACTTTTAAAATATACCGAACTGTTTAAATTTTATTGTTGCTGGTTCCTGACTTTTAAGCGTTTTTTTTTTTGCACTCTAAAGGCTGGGTCTCACAGGCGTAAATGCGTCGCATACAAAACGTCGAGCGTAATGATGTTCAGATCGAAAGCGTACGACGAGACGTATATAAACGACATCGTTTAGCTATCGGCTGATTGCTGTGACATCATTTGAAGTTAGCTGATTCAACATGGATAGATCATCATCATGATCGGATATTTTTATCGTAAAGGAATCGATATTTTCTCATTTCTTCCAGAAATGCTTCATTATTGAACGCCACATAAGCATCTTCCCTACTCGCCATATTAAATTACGAAATAAAGCAATCTCTCTTCTGATTGGACGAATGGCCAACGTACTCTTGGCGCAACGCATAAAGTTGAAGAAAAGTCATCTATGGCGTAACGACGCAGCGTCTAGCAATATACAGGAAGTGACATCATCAGCGTCGATAGGTCGACGTTATTTACGTCGCGTTTTACGCCTGTGAGACCCAGCCTTAAGAAAGCCTTCCAAAAATTAGCGGAGGTACCCGAAAAATAGTATGAATTTTTCGAGTAGACAAGTATTTAGAACAAATTTTATTTCATGGTTAAGAAAGAGAAATCAAAGACTGTTTTGATTTCCACGATTAAGCAGCTGAAAAATAATATTTTTTTATCTTATTTTTCGAAATAAAGCGAGGATTATAGGATAATCGTGTTTTTTGCGTATAGGCATTAATAATTTTTGAACTAATTAATGATTTTTTAATGAACATTTCACATATATTAAAAGCATCTGTTATTGCGATGTTCATACTTGTTCTGCTATTGAACATCCATTTTTTTTATATAGAATGTTAAGGTTTTTAAAAATAGAGAAAATTAATTATGTATAGAATTGACATTTGTTAATTATGACAGTTGAAATTATTCAATTTTATACACATTTATTGCCAAATTTATACTACGCACGTATCATGTATATAAAAACTGATGATGGCTTCTTAGATAAGTTGATGGTACAAGTTTAAAACTAAATAAATTAACGAACTAACTTTTTGAACTGAATAAATTTTCCAAACGAAAACTCTATGTGATGCAGACAATGAAAATGTGGACGATGAGATAAAAGTACATATTCTCACGTAATGTCTAAATCGTTGTGCGCTACCATCTTGAAATTCTCTGGCTATTCCGCGCAACAGTTTGGCACATTGCGGGAGACACGTAAATGACAATAAATTGTTGTTTACAAAAGGAAAAAATATAAATATGGTATCTTTGATTGTTATCTCCGAAACTATTAAACCATATCTCTATTGCAGTTTTTGAAATACATGTTAGAGAATTAAAGATTTGCCCCCACCGATGATTAAAAATGAGAATTCATTTGTTATTTCGTTGTATTAAAGATTCATTCCAAAAATTGTATCTCGGCTTTAAAGACAACATATCAACATGGCGGCGCAAACCGGTTTAGGAATTACATAGGTGTAAATACTTTTTATATCGAAATTTCATCGCTCATTTTCTCATTCTTACACCAGGATAGAGATATGGTATTTTTGGAAAGTTTATTCAATTTATTGTCATCTTTAGATCTGCAATATTTTTGTTATGTCTTCGGTATTCTGGAATCCTACTATTTTGATTTTGATGACTTGGGTGCAACTAAAGATACTACGAGATTGAGAAACCTGTCCAAATTATAATAGATGGAAAAGCTTCGTTACTTGTTGTAAGGAAAAATCGAAAGAATAGATCATTCACTGAAATTAGTTATCATCCCAGGACCATTTTTTGCCATAGGTAAATACTTGGAGACTTTTCTCATTACTATCGTATACTCGTACCCATAGAAATCTATGATTGTAACGAAAAGGAAAATTTCTGCATAACACGAGATTTGACGTGAATATTTTTAAAAACTATTTTTTATTTTTTCAAATCTCACATTAAAAAATTCAGATTTTATCGCAATTCAAATATTATTAATGCAAATACATCATTACATGCTGAAAACACAAAACAGATTAAATATTTGAACGTTTAAACATACATAAAACTCCCTCTACTGATAACTTTATATCAGGATGCGGAAGTCATTTGCCATTCCCACTTTCCCCTCCCATTCCCTAAAAATATTTATGTAATAATCGGTCACTGTGAATTTTGATTTAATTAAATATTGAATTTATGTCAAAATATAGTTATTGAATTTTTAAACTGATATTCTATAGAATATAACATATAACAGAATTTAGTACAGATTATTATTCTCAGCCGACATCAAGTGCTGGCGCCATATTCCGTCTCTCTCCTTTCTCTTTTATCGATCCCATCAGTGCCTCTCAACAGCGGCCTCCTGTGCAAACCACTGTGCTGGGGCCCATATGACAACTATTCACAGGAATAAAAAGTAAATGATACATACACAGAATAGCATGGGGCCCCCGGCTAAGTGCCCATCGGGCCCATGCATTAAGTCGGCCCTGGATCCCATACGTTATGATTATAAAATAATTACGTTAATGTTTATTTTAGTTATGTTCATTTTTTAATATATCCATTAAATAGTTAATAACTGTAATGATGGAATATATATTGCATGCCTATTTTGTAGTATGTCGATTAAGCAGACCCAAATTATTATTTTCCTGTAATAAATTTATCTTTGATTATTTAATCTGTATATTAATGTTAGAAAGAAAAATCTATTAATAAATAATAAATTAAATATCCGCATACCCAAACAATAGAATTAGGAACTATAGAAAGAAAACTACGATTGCAAGAAAATAGACTCAGCATTGAATCTGCTAATCATAATATAAAATGATGGCTTAAGAGGGAGATTGAGGAAGATGGAAAGGCTTAGGAAGTATTGGAAGATCTTAGACTTGGATCTCTAAATTGTCATTGGTCCTTCCACTATTGGAGAGTGGATGGAAGGAAGCCCCTGGTTCCAAAACTACGTCTGTTAATGCGGAAGATGAAAGAAGTTCGGAATATTGGCAGAAAGAGGAAAACCATTCCAGTGAACACTGAACTGAAAATCGACTCCCTCTCTAGGTAGATTGACTCAATCTACCTAGAGAGGGAGTCGATTAACTAAGATAAACTCTACTTCTGTTGTATTGTAAAATTAGGCCTCTTAGATGTGAATCTACCTAGAGAGGGAGTAGTCGATTAACTAAGATAAACTCTACTTCTGTTGTATTGTAAAATTAGGCCTCTTAGATGGATTCATATATAATAGCTGACTATTAAACCTATAGAAATATCTTGTAATCTATAAACTTCCTATGGAAATATTAATGGTAGTTCTGTAAATAAATACGTTTTAAATTGATTTTATTTATCTATCTTCACTTTCCAGACGGCTGCTGCTTATCCACTTATCCCCATAATTTAATGGCTGAAATTCTGATTGTAGTTGTCCTCTTTTAAATATTTCTTCATGGATCTCACATTTAGTCATGATAATTCCCATGGATCCTCACATTTGGGTGACAGAGACGGGATCAGAACAAAAATCATCGACAATAATCCCCACGAATCATTATATTGTGTCGGAAATGGGATTCAAAGGAAGTTCGTTGATAAAATCTCTCGACGGAACTTGCATATAATTACATTATTTTCGATAAATCATCGATTAACAAAGCAAACATTGTTTCAACGCTTTTAATTATGATTCCATGTCTCAGTCTAGACCTGATTCGTGCTACAATCGCATAAAATTCGCAAACAATCGATCCCGATGACCTTCGAAGATTTTTTCACACACACAGATAACACAATCAGGCGTATATCATTAAATTCTTATAAAAACATCTGGCATTTTCCTAAAATTACATTATCACTTTTTAACTATAAAAATATTATCTTATTTTATATCCTGCAATGCATTCATATAGCAACCGTTACGTATCTAAAACTGTTATTGCGTCATGTCCGATATCCATGCATAATAACCAACGTCATCATAGCAATATCATCAAAACGTTAGTGCGCACATTCGAGTTTGTATATATCGAAAGCAAATCTTTGAGACACTTCTGGCAAAATCGAAATTAAAAGGTAATTAATTTTATTATTATTACTTATAGTTTTAAATAAATGTGCAAAATTATAATGACGATAAAATTATCATTATTTTTAATAATCTGGCAACATGTCTTCACTTTCTTAGAACTTATAATCGTCATAGTAGTCGAATTTTTTCAATCTAGCATTCGGACGTAAATTTATCCCTAAAGTCCATTGCTTTCAATTTAAATTTTAACGTATGATTAGCTTATAAAATGCGTAAAAGCATGCTATGCAATCAGCGAAGAAACACACTTCAAATGATTGCAAACTGTTTATTTTTTGCACGTTATATTAGAAATTAGCGAGGAAACTAGCAGTCCATAATATCAAAAATACAACAAGAATAGCACCGATCGAAATATGGCAATAAACTTTCAGAAGAGCCATATCTCTCTATATGGCAACAAAAGTTGAGAAAATGAGCGATGAAATTTCGATATAAAAAAAATCCTTACCTCGCACGTCCACTCAAATCGGTGCGCGCCGCCATCTTGAAAAGGTGTCTTGAAAGCGGGGATATAGATTTTGGGGGGATGAACTTTAATACAACTAAATTTTCGCTTCATACTTTCAATCATCAATCGATGGGGAGGCAAATCTTTAATTCTCTAATGGTGTATATCGGAGACTGCATCAGACCAACACCACCTAGATAGAGATCAGACAGAGGTATGGTTTAAGTTTCCGAGATGTATTAGAGAATGAAAGATACTATATTCATATTTGTTTTCTTTTGTTCTTCTTTCATTACTCAGACATGTAAATGACTGTTATCATTTAAATGCCTCCCACTGTGCAATGCAACCATCGCGCGGAATAACTACACAAATGTCAAGATGGGGGCGTGCACCGATTTGGACAATACGTGTTGATAAATACTTTTATTTCAATGCCCATATTTTCGTTTCTTGCATCAATTAGAGGCATCGTCCGTTTGAAAATTCTGTTTACATTTTTCAATTGGTGCTTTTCCTGTTATTCTAAACTTGTACCGAGGAAATTACGCTCCTTTTGAGATAGTGTCAATGAGAAAGCAATAAAATATGTTAATGAAAACTCAGAAATCATCAATAACTGGGAAAACAAATTTTCTTAAATACTGTTACAAATGCTGGATACTTAGATATGAAAGTGTTAAAATTTTTTAACAATGTTTCATACTTCAGTATCCTTTATAAAAAATATTTCGAAATATTATATTACAAAAAAAAGAGAGTAATAAATATTAAATTAGCATAAAATATTCAGAATAAAATCCAGAAATTACTAAATGCAGATAATTTAATAAATAAAAATGATTCGTTTAATAAATGAGTCATTTTTATTTATATTTATTTGATTAAACATGTTAAACGTTATTTATTGTATAACGTGCACTTCACTTGTGACCAGTCCACTAACTATATAGGAGGAACTACAAATGAAACATAAATTGCCATCAGAAATAATAAATTTTGAGTCTCAAAAAAACAAAAAGAATATTTAATAAATATTTAATTATAAAATATAGAAATGAGGATATATCTTATTTAGTAGAGGACCAAATGCATTTCGGAAGGACACTGTTCACTAGTCCTCCATTGACAAAAATCAGAATGTGCTTTTCAATACAGGGTTGCAGAGTCGGAGATTTTTGGGCGGAGTCAGAGTCGTAGTCGGACTTTACAAATTTTAGGGAGTCGGAGGTTTTTGGGTAGAGTTAGAGTCGTAGTCGGACCTTACAAATTCTAGGGAGTCGGAGGTTTTTGGGTGGAGTCAGAGTCGTAGTCGGACCTTACAAATTCTAGGGAGTCGGAGGTTGTTTGGGTGGAGTCAGAGTCGTAGTCGGACCTTACAAATTTTAGGGAGTCGGAGTCGAATTTTTTTTTTTAAATGTGGAGTCTGAGTTGGATCATTTGCCATCCAATTCTGCAATCCTGGATTGCAGAATCGGAGCTTACAAATTCTAGGGAGTCGGAGGTTTTTGGGTGGAGTCAGAGTCGTAGTCGGACCTTACAAATTCTAGGGAGTCGGAGGTTGTTTGGGTGGAGTCAGAGTCGTAGTCGGACCTTACAAATTTTAGGGAGTCGGAGTCGAATTTTTTTTTTTAAATGTGGAGTCTGAGTTGGATCATTTGCCATCCAATTCTGCAATCCTGGATTGCAGAATCGGAGGTTTTTGGGTAGAATCGGAGGTTTTTGGGTGGAATCGGAGGTTTTTGGGTGGAATCGGAGTCTGATCATTTGCCACCCGACTCTGCAACCCTGTTTAAATGGAAAAAAATTTACATTAGCTCTACGCGATCGGGCGCGTCGCGTCGCGTTGCATACTGAGAAGTGTGTATCCATATTCTGCTTGAACGGACTTTAATTTTACGACTATCTGTTCACATTGCCACCAAAACACCGTATCAATCTAAACAAGAACAATGATATATCAAATTTACGTAGGGAAAAAATAATTATATCTAAAAACTTAAAGCGCACTCAAAAATTATTAATACAGAATATGAAATTAATTTTAATGGTATAACAATTGACCTTATCTGAATGAACCTTATTGTAGGCAATAAAAATTATATAACCACACCCTCAGCATCAATTTAACCGGTCCATTCAGAAAAAATTAAAGCCAAATCATCCAGAAAACCACACTAATACATGCAAAATCGAAACCAAAACTGTACAATGAGCACAATACACGGAATACTGCTGCATCACTGCATTTGCCGTAAGTATTATTATTATTATTTTTAAAGATAAACAATATAAAAGGCTGAGATTTAAGGTTTGCTTTATCTCTCAGTATCTGATTTTTTTTCGAATAATATAATTTAAAATAAAAATTTATTTCACTTCTAAACGATTAGGCGCGTCGCGCTGCAGACTGCAGCAAATGTTACAAACCTGATTAATCTCACGGTTCGTCTTCTACGGTTACCTCGCCAACCTCTTCTTATGTAGTATGCTCTAAATGTACATAACATCCATCAAGGTCGAATACGAAAGTCGTAAAATTAAAGTCAGCATAAGCAAAGTATGAATAGCGAAGTTTGCAACGCGACGCGTAGAGATGAAGTAAATTTTTTCTATTGAAAACCACATTCTGACTTTTTGTACAATGGACTACTATTGGAGAAGCGTCCTCCAGAAATGCATTTGATATTCCTCTAAATAACATATTTCCTAATTTCTACGTTTTATAATTATTTATTAAATAAATATTCTTTTAGTCTGTGAATACCTCTTTTACTTGTTTACCTCGGCTCAATACGGGATTAAAATAGCTACAGTTTATGTTTTCGTTAACATACTACATTGATTTCTCTCATTGACACTAATATTAGTATTCCCTTTCCATTCATGTTAATTTTTTTTAAGATAATTTTGTATACCTATAAGTATAAAGAAGTCATCTCGATGCTAATTTTCAATTTTCATGTACGAAATTATATCTGATAGAGTACTTTATGTATATTAATTGTACTGTACATACGCAGCTCCACGAGTCGTGATCGTCATCATAATAATAATTTTCAGTTATAGAACTGAATGCGAATAATGAAAAGAAAAAAAGGAGAGGAAAAAATACTATACGTGCATTAATGCAGAACGAATTTATAAAATTTTTGAATTTATTTTGCTTGCAATGAAAGTTTTCGTGATAGATTATATTATTTAAGTTTTCGTGACTAACAGATATTTAATTCAATATTTAGTAGTATTGGTTCAGCTTCATCCTAGACAAATTGAAAATAAACGAAGTACCAAGGTCGGAAATCTTTGCAACATGACTCAGAATGGCAAAAAATTAAATTAAATAATTAGAATTATGCTATACAACAAAAAATGTTTGGAAACGTAAATATTTTTCTTTAAACGATAGTGCGATATTAAAATAATAGTTTTCAAAGTTCATAGAAAATAGGAAGAACTCGAAATAGATTCTTCAACTTCTCTTTTCAGAATAAATATAGCGAGTGGCCATAAAATAACGTGAGGTGTTCGGAGCATTTTATCTCGTCACGTATTGGACGAAACGTAACAAAATTCGGTGGACGTACACAAGGGAACGTGCGGTTAACGTGAGGTGTTCGGAGCATTTTATCGCGTCACGTATTGGACGAAACGTAACAAAATTCGGTGGACGTACATAAGGAAACGTGCGGTTTCGATTTCGAAAAAAAAAAAAAAAAAAAAAAAAAAAAACTTATTTACGTTGGATTGTTACTGCTTTTACGTATGCCGGCGGAGTACAGATCGTATAAGTAAGTTTAAATAAACGCAGATCGCGATTACTCTACTAACGCAAACGGTAGAAGCCTCTTACCGCTCCATTGTTCAACGTCGTCACGCATATACTAATCCGAATTCCCTTCGTGTTATCGCAAATTAAAATATTCAATATGACCACCATTCAGATGTTCCAAGAATTGCATCGGCGCACATCTTCCACGCCGATATGTTGAGCTCCACCGTGGAAGATGTGCAGCGCATGCAGTTCTTGGAACATCTGAATGGTGGTCATATTGAACCTCATGTGTAATTAACAATAAAAATTGGCACGTATTGTTCAGAAACTTATGTATGCTGTGCTATCTCATTTGGCGATTACATATTTCTTAAATCACACATTCTACACTTCTGCAGCGCCACAATCCCCGTTGGCGACTTTTGGTACTAAATTTCTCTTTCTTTCTAAATCGAAACCGCACGTTCCCATGTGTACGTCCACCGAATTTTGTTACGTTTCGTCCAATACGTGACGCACCTCACGTTATTTTATGGACACCCGTTATTTTTCGAAATTCTCTTTATTTTTTTCCAGTTTATCTACTTTCCATGTTCTACACAATTTCTTTGGTTTCCTTGTTTTATAAATTTTCTTCAGTTTACTCGTTTTTCCATGTTTTATACATGGAATATTGTATATATTGGCAAAAATAAGTTGGAACAGTAATGCAAGTATGACGTATTTTAAATAAAACAGATTAAATGCGGATCTGTTTACTCGAACACAGCTTTACAGATACTGTATTTAAAAATAAAGAATAAATTTCCTTTTGGTTATCATATTTATCCGAATTCTTAAAAATCATTTCCAATAAAGAATTTTCTCAAGAAATTTTAATTCAAGTTTCAGACAGATATCTTTGGCAAGTAAAAAAAAAAAAAAGTTTTAAGATTTTAAACATTGCAATTATTAAATGTAAGAATTAATATCACTATTTCGCGTATTAAATCGGTTAATAATCTAGATATCTTTGGCAAGTAGAAAAAAAAAAAAAAGTTTCAAGATTTTAAACATCTGCAATTATTAAATGTAAGAATTAATATCACTATTTCGCGTATTAAATCGGTTAATAATCGATTTACATGCACGATTTTTGGTCATTTTTATGCCAAAAACGAACTTTTTGTAAACAGTTTTGTTTTCTATATCGATTAGTCATTCTTGAAGTTTATTAATGAAAAAAATTTACAGGATGAAGTTCATATTCTGCTGTTTTACATGCATTTTTATTTATTATAACAGAAGTGATATTTCATCTTAATGCTATTAAAAGAATTTGCTTTCAGTCTGTTGAGCCTCTTAAATGGGAAGAAATATTACAGAAAGAAACGTTTAACTTTTTATTCAAAAATATTGGATTTTGAATAAAAAGTGCGCTGTATTTTTGTATATCACATGCATAGTTTAATGAAAAATATCAGGTGAAAAATTAAACGTGAGTAAATTTTATTGCAAAATTTCAATATATTGCAGCTTTCACCAACATATCACACTAGATAATACTTTTTAAATCCAAATTTAATTTTAAAGTTATTAACGAGTAGGTTTCATATCCGAAATACATAAAATGGATATTGATTTTGTAAAAAATATAAGAATTTTTAAGAGATTTTAAAAATTATTTCGTAGAAAGTGTATTATAATAATCCCTAGTGATAGTTATAATCTATGGTGACAGCTGTTAATCTTTTAATTTAGTTGTAAACAGCTAAATGGCAAAAAATTCTAAACTTTTTTTTTTTGATCATATCCATATTTTCTTAATTAAAAAAAATTATTATACAGCACTATGTTAATAAGTAGCATATCCAGAATTTTTCTAAGGGAGTTATTAAATTGAATATTTAAAATAATTTATTTATTTGCTGAAGCTTTTGCAGGGAAGAAATGCAAAAGCGGAATTTATTACTTTCAAGGTAGATGAAGTAAATAATCATCTATACTTTTTTTTTTTTTAACAAATTAATCGAAAATATTATATCTGTAAAAAAGGATCGATGCATTCGAATTTTATCAAAAATTCGAATGCATCGATGCATAAGCAATAGATGGCGGTAAGCGTTAAGAAAGTGATAACATATGGCTTACCAGCATTGCTCCTAACGCATTTAGAACGTTATATAAATAATTACCTTATTTTAATGTCAAATTAATTGAATTTAAATATTTTAAAAGCAGCATTGGGTATGCCAGCTAGTATGATGATGATAATTAACTATATTAGTACAGTATTGATGATTATTTTTTCCATATTAAGTTTAATATTAAAGGACAAGTTATAAGACAAAGTCTAGATTAAGGAGCCAGTCTGGAAGGTTTCTGAGATCTATGAATACTACAGTATTTTTTTCTATACTGTTTATTTAAAGAGCTAGTTTGTAAACAATGAGATTTTAAGTTAAGCTAGTGTCATGTAATTCAGTTCTTCTGTTAATGTGTATGTAATTATTATTATTATTATTATTAAACTGAGGAAAGCAAAAAATGCATTAAATAACTGAAAATGTTCCTTTAAATTTATATTTTTTGCCTGAATTGCTGTTTCTTTTATGAGTCAAAAAATTCACCCACTATCCATCCACAAACTTAAAAGACAAGTACATTCTAATAATGCTTGTGTTCTAAAGTGAATATTTTATTCGAATGCCAAAATAAAAAAGGATAGAAGACACTAATCTGATGGACAAAGAGAGATGTTTTTAGTTGTTTAACTGGTCCTTAGCTTACTCGGATCATCTCCAATGAATCAGTTATCTCTACTGTTGAAAATCCAGTTTTGGATTAGAGCAAGTGAAAATTTTCTTAGTCATTTGCAACAAGAGACCAGAAAATTGTTTTGCACCATGCAAAATCCAGAAGTTTTATAGAACTGTTTACTAGGATTGCCAACTGAGAAAACATTTCCAATTAATAGTGATAGCTGAAAGATCAAGTTTAGTAGTTCATGTCAAGAAAAACTCTCCAAACACATTTTGCATTAAATATAATAATTTTTTTCTGAATTTAGATATTCACTGAATAAAATAATTTTTCTAGCATCCTTTCAATAAGTTAATCGTTTCAGAAAATCCACAAAGCTGATTATGGTGCAAGGATTATCTATTTGCTTCTCAAACTTAATCTAACAATAGTCATAAATGGTGAATAACTTTTCTTAGAAAAACAATGAATACATTTTAAGTACCGAAAGTATATCTTTGTTATGAAAATTATTAAAATCTAATTAACTATTATAAAAATTTAACAGTATCAAACTAATTTTAAAGTATATATAGGTCGACCATCGATTTTCCAGTATCCTTGGTTTCAGTATGTTGCTGGATTAGCCATTTTGCCTAACAGAAGTCACTTAATAATAATTCATCAATACACCTCTGGTCCACTAATTATACCAATTCCATGTGTTTAAAGCATTATGGATAGCTAGAAACTTAACAAATATATTAAAATTCGCTTATGACGAGCGTGAAGGAATTATTACTTATCGACATTATTCGTTACACCCAAAAATGTAAAAAAAAAAAAAATGTGCACATGCTTAAGAATGATTCTGGTGCATATATACTTGTAGGTATGATGTAGATGAACGAAAGAAATGAAAGGACAAGGTTGAAAACTTTATATGTTAACAGATATTTTAAATTATCCAGTCATTGCTTTAGCCAGAGTGTAGATTAAGAAACTGCTAGTAGATTATTATTCGAACACTTTTATTCAATCAATAACATGTATAAATAGGAGGAAATAATGTGATATAAAAGTATAAATCCTATATTCAATTATCCTTCACAATCTGTGTTTTCAAAAGTCACAGGAAGGCTAAAGAAGTCGCTCATAACGAAATGCATCATGATTTCCTCCTATTTGCACATGTTATTTATTGAATGAAATTGTTAAAACAATAAACTATTAGCAGTTCTTAATCTCCACTTTTCGGCTAAAATGACTGAAAAATTAAAAATACTTATCAACATATAAGATTTTTCAACTTTACCTACTCATATACAGTATTTTTTTAGCTAAAAGTTAATTCTCTCTCTTTTTTTGATACTCTGCAATATTAAAAAGGAAAATTATGTAATGAGGTATTTATATCTTATTTTAACTCAAATATATGAAAAAAAATGATAAAAAGCGATATATATATGTATCTGAACTGTAAAATAAAAGTAATTTTTATGGCAATGTTCAGTACCGGAAGCACGGATCAGGTGACCGGAAGTCCGTCATCTTACGTTTCTAAGGTGACTATGGCTGTCTAGGTATGATGCATTTTCTGCTGAATATTTTTAGTTTATCACAGACAGGTATTTTAGAATGGAATTTTAACCAGCATTTGATACGCATAAAACGATTTTATTTATTTTTTAAACAAACTGAAGTTGAAAAAAAAATATATCGTATTTTCTCTTGGTCTTATTTATATAAGTCGCAGTTTATACGCAGCAAACAAAAAACCTGCTATTATTTATGTAACAGATAATTATTTTTTAATCACTTTTAATATAGACAACTGCATTATTAATTGAAAAAATGAAGTAAAGTGACGAATTAGAGTCGGAACGACGATATATACTCAATATACTTTAGGTGATTGGAATGTTGTAATGTAATTTCCGTTCTGTCTGTTGTTGCGAAACTTTGTGCGAATTAGTTTTGGTTTCTATTTTTAAATAATTCTTCTTTGGAGACTTAAAATATTTGGAAATTTTCTTTAAAAATTTTTTGGATATCAGAAAGTCAAGACGAGAATATAACGCGAATTTTCTTTTGTAAATCTTAAGAAAATAATGTTAAGGAGAATAATTCGCAACCAAATACGGTAATTATTTGGAGAATTTATAACATTATATACATTTTGACAGGAATTTGTGTGACGGATCATCCATAAATTATGTCACGCTATTTAAAATAAATTTTTGATCCCTTCCCTCCGTTCGCATCATTTTTCATCACACTAAAGTTTGATTCCCTAGCTGTGATATCATAAATTTGAAGATCCTCTCCCCCTTAAAAATTTTTTATATATAAAATAATTGAAAATAGGCATTACTTTACATTAATAGTTATTATATATACTGTATTCTTTAACTTACAAATAAATATCTTATAGAATTGGATGTATGTCTTGCATTTTATAACAAATATATTTTTAAAATATTTTACATTACAATCTTATTTTTTAGAACAATTGAGCATAAAAATTTTACATTTTATAAAAAGAAATTTAATCATAGAAACTTAAAACTCTACAATCATATCCCGAGTTTTGACTCCTCCACTTATGGCGGACTTACATACATTTTGAATTGCCACCATTTCCCAAAGTTTCAATATTTAATATGGAATTATGGCTCTTCAGCAGCAAATTTTTGAAAAAAGTTTACTTCTTTTCAAAATAAGTCCTACAGTATTTATTTTAGTTATAAATATTTCATTTGTGTTAGTTATGTACGTACATGATAATTGCAGTGCTTACATTGATAAGTGAAAAAAAGACAGCGCTTCGATTTACGGACATTTTTCGAGTTATGGCATCAGGCTTCATAACTGCCTGTATTTTATAGTGTGATGTCATAATTTACATCCTCCCTCCCCTACGTCATCTATCGTCACAAATCTATTTACCTTCCTCTTCCTTAACAGCGTAACGTAATTTATGTTTGATTCCTGACGTAATTTTAATATCAAATATGGAAATATTTCCAATGTTTAATGAATGATATAATCAGTTAAGACAGAATTACTAGATATTTTCTTTGGAGATCGATTTTCCTCTAGGTCGGGACGGTCGCGGAAATTTCAAACTGCACACATAATTTTGTCCGGATTAAAAGAGGTGCCGGATTATCAGTGTCCGGAAAATCGGTGGTCGAATTGTACAAATTTATTATTATTATTATTATTATCCTCGATAACAATTTATTTTGGATCTTTGTTCTTTTATCATAACACTATCAAAACACTCAGCTTAAAACAATTTCCATTGCTATTTAGCATACAAATGAAACTTTCTAATGATAATTTTACAAACTCCAGCACCTATGAGATTTTAATGTGTAGTAGATATTTGACTATGTTTGCTGTACTTTAAACCTGCTCAGTTTTATAAGCTGAGATACAATCTCCCCTTTTCTTATTTTTATAAACTTATAATAAAAGTTTTGTATTAAAATTTTTTATCTGTAATATAATTTTTAATTGTTTAGAGAAAAAAATATATGAACATATTTAATCTGTTCAGATTCATAAATAATTACTACAAGAAAACCTGTGCCGGTGGCCAACCTGCAAGCCATGGCCACCTTAATATCTGCCCAAGCATATTGCAGGATTTTGTGTAAAATGACTATCTGTGTTCTGTGGACATGGTCAGTGATATTTAATTTCACTACTTTGTGTGTAACATCTACTAGGTGGCCAGCAAATTGTGTTTTGATCTGAAATGCCAGATGGGTTCTAGATTTTCTATTAGTTGAGCATTCTAAACTGAAAAAATCCCGAAAACAGACATTAATGAGTGATTTCTATCCCTAGATTTAATTAACAATGTGAAACTGTGTCATAAACTTTGTATTTTAACATTTGATGTTTAATAAAGAAATTTGTAGCTAACTGTGTTTGATGGCCAATTTGTACTAGGTGGCCACAATCTCAGCTGCCGAAAACTCACCGCATAGCACAGGCTTCCTGTAATAATCTTAAATCACAATTATCTTGTGATTTATTTATAATCAATACTTATATTTCTAATTAGAGATAGAACTATGAAATTTTACTTTATAAAATAATATTTGTTTAAAATAATACATAAAAATGTCTCAAATACATAAAGTTTAAAACCTTTTGTCTTTCCTTAATTACTTAAATGTTATAACACCTTTGCCGGAAATGCCAGATTTGCATTTTTGGGGGCCCTAGAACGAGTAAGGTTTGGGGCTTCTAAAAATTCAAATCAGCTATGTCTAATTTTAAAGGCTCTTTTATAACTTATAAGGAAACCTTTAAAATTTTACTTCTATCTAGCACTCTAATAAAAACCCATTTTTTCTTATTAAAAGTTTATAAAAGTTGAAAATGATTGATAGTTTTGGAGTCCCTAGAATCGCGGGGCCCTAGGACGCAGCCTAGTTGGCCTATAGGTAAATCCGGCCTTGAGTAAATGACAACTTCTAAGTCAATTAGTAACACGTTTATTAATAATTCCATTTTAAATCATTTATTTTCAACTTGAAAATTTCGAATATCATATTTTAATAAGTAAAAAACATTAACTTATTTTTTAATTTAAAAAATATAAAAATATAAAATAAGTTAAAAAATTAAATTTTATACTGTAGAACTTTTAATATAATTTTAATTACTTTTTTTTACTAAGCTATAATTTTATAAAATAATTTTTAATTCTATCAATCAATAAGCTTAACTGATTTTATTCTGAGAATAATGATTTAAAGATTAATTTATTTTTAATTTTGTTTTGGAAGAAAATGTTTTATTATCCTATATTTTTTTTGTAGATTTATGTGAAAATAGTTGTAAAAGAAATAAAAAAATACTATTTATAATAAAAAAGTTCCCATAATGTCTCAAAGAAAAAGAGGAGAGAGTCATTCCTCTAGAGGAAACTACGGAAATTATTCCTCTAAAAATAGAGATGAAAGCCTTAATTCCAGGGGAAGAAATGATGATCGTCATATTCATAGAGGAAATAGTGCAAATTTAAATAGAGGAAAATATAAAAGGCATTCTTCTACAAATCGAAATGAAAATCTGTATCATGGTGGAAAAGCTGAAATTAATTTCTCTAGAGATAAAAACGATGAAGTTTACTGCCAAAGATATAGTGAAACCCAAAACAGAAATGCTAATTATGGCTTTACTCATGTACAAGAAAATAGACACATGAGAAAATATTCATCCAATGAAAATATTTCTCAAAAGTGGAAACAATCAAATTCAAATATTAATCAGTCTGAATCAAATTCTTTAAACTATAATTTGAGGAAAAAATCACAACAGAAAACAAAACATGACAATGTATTTCAAAATAACATGCCTTCAACTTCTAGATGCAAAACATCTGATAATTCTATGGAAAATCAAAATCAACAATCAAAACAAAAAAGAAGAAGAAAAAGAAATCAGAACCATAAATCTCATGCCACTTCAGAAAACAATTTTTCAAAATATGTTAGAAATAATAAAACATATTCAAACTTGACAATTAGACAAGGAAGCTTAACAAATTTATTAACATTTGCAAGAACATTTTCAGAGAGATTATTTAATTCAAATGATTTTAATGAAGAAGAAAATAATATTCATGATTTTTTATTATATACTGAGAAAGAAAATAATGAAAATACTTTAAAATATCAAAACTCAAAAGAACAGCAAATTTCACTACCAACTAAACCAGATATTATTAAATCTGATGATGATAAATCAGATATTTCTG
Source organism: Olivierus martensii (assembly GCA_000484575.1). Classification (NCBI taxonomy): domain Eukaryota; kingdom Metazoa; phylum Arthropoda; class Arachnida; order Scorpiones; family Buthidae; genus Olivierus; species Olivierus martensii. Next base: position 21,606 of record AYEL01091301.1, read on the forward strand.
AAAGTGATGATTCTAGTTATTCAACCAATAGTTTTGACAAATTGGATGATGCTGAATCAGAATTTGATGATGCTTCATCAATAATTTCCAATAAAAGTATTACTATTAAACCAGAAAGTTATATTGGTGTTTATTGGGATATTGAAAATTGTCCAGTTCCAAATAAAAAATTAGCATCTGATATAGTAAAAAAAGTCAGAAATAAATTCTATAGTAAATGCACTGAAGCTGAATTTATAGTTTCATGTGATATAAGAAATATCAACAATACAATAGTTACAGATTTAAATGATGCCCAAGTAACTGTTGTTCATGTAGACTGTCTAAATAAAAATGCTGCCGATTCTAAACTCAAAATATACTTGCGGAGATTTATAGAAAACTATAAACATCCGAATTCCCGCATTGTTTTAATTTCAGGAGATTGTGATTTTGTGCCTGATCTTCATGATTTAAGGTATCGACATAAAATAAAAGTCATTATTCTTCATAATAGTACAGCAAAAAAGAATCTTAGAGATGTGGCAAATATTGCTGAGGAATTTGGAGAATTTTGTAAAGATTTGCCAGATATTCAAAAATTTGAAAAGAAAGTAATAATACAAAATCTGCCAAGAGATAAAAAACCAGATATTATAAGGACATTATTAATAAATCTGCTTAAAGCATATAAGTATAATTATTTGAAAATGAATAAAGGTAATGCAGAAATTGGTTTTGATGAAGCTAAAGTAATGAAAAAAGCATTATCAAAATTAAATGAAAGTTGTATATTTGGAAATCGTATTTCTGCAATGGAAATTTGTGAAAATAAAAGCAGTACAAAAATACAAGAAAAAAGTGAAATAAAAGAAAAACCAAAACAGGCAGAAATTAAAGAAAAACAAAAACAGATAGAAAATACCAATAAAATGCAAAATGAAACTGAAAATTCCAAAACTAAACCTGATAAATCTTCTGAATCATCAAACAGTAAAGAAATTTCTATAACTTTACAAGTTGATGAACCTAGAAATAAATCATTCTGGCAAAACTTTTTTCAAGAAATATTATCAAAAATCAGTTTTAAACTTCAAATTATAAATGATCAACATAAGTTAATAATTCTTGTTTTTGAAAGTTTAAATAAATCGAAAAAGGCATTAAAACTAATAAATAAGCATAAATTAAAGGATACAGAATCTCCAAAAATACTTAACATTATAGCAAATGAGAAAGATTTAAAATTAGATGATAATACAGAAATCATTACAAAAACTTTGAAATTGATAGATTCAAGATTAAACCAATGTTTAAGAGAATATGCAGAAAAAAAACAAATATTTTCAACTGAGCAAGAAGCTGCTTTACTTTCTTTACCAAATATCAATGCATCTGAATGTCGAAAAGTGACTCAAAACAGACTTAAAATAATGAATGAACAGAAAACAGAATTTATGAATTACATCAAGAATCAAAGAGAAAAAATATCAGGTTTTTGTAATTTTTCAAAAGATGTTTGTGCAAAAATGATCGATAAAGTTAAAAGAGAACTAGAACAAGAATGTCAGCTATTTTTATCTGGTAATCCAGCTTATGCTAAAAAATCTAGTATTCTTAATGTTTTGGAAAAGAATAACATCTGTGTACTCCATATAGAAAATCATACATACGATAATTCAGAAATAGGACAATACTTATTGCAAACTAATTATGCAAAACAGGGAATCGTTATTCATATACATTCCAAAACAAGAATATCTAAAAATGTTTTTAATGACGAAAAAAATCTGAATTTTATTGAAGACACGAATAACTCTGGTATCATCAGTTTATTAGATTATTCATTTTTAAAATATTATTTGAAAAATCCAAATTTAGAAAATATTAAATGTATAATCTTTGATTCAGTTGAAGAAAGATCTTTGTATACAGATATTTTGTTATTATTATTAAAACAAACTCCAATTAATAAAATGAAATTTAAACTGATATTTATAACAAGTGAAACTGCTGTTATTGAAAATTATTTTCCATTAAATAAAGATATCATTTTTGATTTTTGCAAATGGATATATCCTGTTAATACAATATGGAAAGAAAATAACATTGATTTAAGTTTTAATTATGTGCAGGATTCCATTGAAAATGTTATTGGTATTTGCCAAAATACTAATAATTCAAGCAATATATTAATTTTCTTGACATCTATATTAGATATTCAACAAGCTGCTTCATCTCTTAAAAGACTTCTAGATTTAAATGGAATAAAAAATTTTGAAATAATTCAATTTCATGAATTACAAGAGGATAAAGAACAAAAAGAAATGCTTTCTACTAATAAAGAAAAAAGAAAAATTATACTTTCTACAGATTATGGTAGAAATTCTAAATTTATACCTCCTGTACAATATGTAATTGACTGTGGTTTTATATTGAAAGATGTATATAATTCTCAGAGTGGTAGCTGTGAAATTTGGAAACAATTCCAACACAAATATTCTGCAGAAGTGCGTAAAAGTTGTGCAGGAAGAGATGGTCCAGGAATATGTTATTGTCTATTTAGCAAAGATGATTATAGTGAAAAAATGAATGATAAAGTATTATCTGAAGTGTGCTATTCTGATTTAAGTCATCTATTTATACTATTTTTATTGCATGACATAAATCCATTAAAGTTTAATTACGAAGAGAATATTTCTCCTCAATATTTAAACACATTTAAAGAGAAACTTATTCGTTTAGAAGCAATTAATGATGATAAATTAACAGAAATAGGTTGCAAGATGTCAAAATTGCATTTTGATCCTAATATTGTTAAACTAATAATCAGAGGATATGAAGAAAGAATCCCATTTGAAGTTTCTACTTTAGCAGCTTTATCAATGATTTCAGGATATATCAGTTTTCGACAAGATCCAAATGATCAAACAAAACAATGCAGATTTAATCAACCAAATGGAGATTGGGAAACTTTTTATACAATCTATACTGAATGGCTGAATGTTCCTAAAAAATCGAAGAATTATTGGTGTCAATTAAATAAAATTGATATAAATACAATGAAAATATATCATGAACTTTCAAATGAAATTGCATTGGCTGCTTCAAAAGTTTGTGAGAAGAATAAAGCTGATAAAAAAAATTACGAGATAAAGATACAAAAACTTCTTTTGGAAATTTATCCATATAATTTGTGTTTTTATTCAAGAGAAGTAAATGAGAGATATCAAAATGCTTTCAATTCTAATCATTTATTGTTACATTCCTCATCATCATTGAAACATTTAGGAATATTTTCTGAATTCATCATCTATCAAACAATACTGAAATCATCAAGTGATTTTATTCTTGGTATAAATGTTATTAAAGAAGAGACTCTAATCGAAATGGAAAAAGTTGGCAAATTACCTATCAGTATTAACGATTTGAAAACGAAGATATTATTACCAATAAAAATTTCTGATTTGAGTTGTTTATTGTTGAAATCTTTAATAGGAAGAAATAAACAAAATTTATCTTCACTTGAAAAAAGATTAAAGAATTTTATACAGAATGATAATGCCAGAATTGAAGTAAATTTACAGAAAGGAGAAATTGTCATATACACAAATGAACAAAACATCAGCAATGCAAAAAATTTTATACAAGAAATATTTAACGATGAAAAAGAAAAAATATTAAATGTAGAAAATGAGATTTTTATTGAAGGATCTTTCAAAAACATTAGATTGATAATTGGTTCTGGAATGGAAGTGAAAGATATTTTAATGCCAAATGAATGTCGTGATGTTTTTATCAAATCAAACAAACCTTTGAATGCTATTTTGAATATGTTAGATGAGTGTGGAAGAATTTGTAAATATGATGTAAATAAAAAAGGAGTAATAGCAACATTTGAAAAAGCTGCCTTTGCTAAAAATGCAATAAATAAATATTGTAATGAAACAAATTTCAAAATTTCTTACACTATGGACTTAATTTCTCCTTTTGTGGAACCCCCAGAATTTGTTTTAAAAATATCATGGTTTCGAAGACCTTGTTTGGGCTTAACTTTTATCAATTTCAGTTCTGAAGATGAATTACATGAAACACTTTCAAAATTAGCTACTCTTGAACTTGAAATCAAAGGAATAAAAGTAATGATTCAGATAAACAAAAAAAATAAAAATAGTCTAGTTTTGAAAGGACTTCCTGAAACAACAACATTAAGAGATGTCAGTTCAGCTATAAAATCATTGTTTCCATCAGAAATTCCCTCCAAAAATATTATAGTTACACGTAAAAAACCATATTTATCTACAGATGAAGAAATTGAACAATTGAAACAAATGCTTCGTGATTATTTTGATAAATATACTAACTTAGAGGAACTACAAATTGATATTGAGAAACCAAAAGAAAATTCAATTATTTGGAATGCAATCATTTCATTCAAAAATATTCTTGATGGATTTACAGCAATGGCTTCTGTAAAACATATCCCATGTACTGGAATTCAAATGAAACCTGATTTATCATTTTTAATAAACTGTAATTTTAAAATATTTTACAATGTAAAAAGTCAGATTGAAGAAGCATTGAAAGCATTTAATACCGAAGAAAATGCTGATGATACATTGAATGTTGTGGCTAAACCAGTTGGTAATCTTGTTTCATTCAGAATTCAATGCAACAATCTCAATGATTTAATTCAAGTAAAAGCAACAATTCAGAATATACTGAATGGCAAATGCATTAGTGACGTGAAAAAATCACAGATAAATAATTTATTTTCCAATTGTGGAACTGAATTAATAAAAATGTTAGAAGAAACATTCCATTTATTTATTCAAATAGACTGTATAAAGAATACAGTTACAATTTGTGGTGATCCACAAACCAGTAAAACTGCAAAAAACATTATTGCTAATTTTTTGAATGAATCAAAATCTTACAGACAATTTGAATTAGTAGGGGAAAATATACCCAAAGGTGCATTATGTGCTATTGCTAAATCATATGGTCATGATTTTGCACAATTACGAATATCTTCTAATCTTGAAGAAATAAAGTTTCAATTTGAAGAACGCTTGCTATTAGCATGTGGAAATGAAGTTGCTTTCAAGAAGGTATAGTATTATATTAAAATATTATTTTAAATAAAATAATTTAAAATCTTTAACTTATAACTGAGTTTGATTCCAAAAATTTTGAATTTTTGGAAATCATTTAATATTTTATCAAGTATATAATCATTTGCCAACAATTGATTATGTATTAGTACATTTATAAGCATTTGAAATAACAATAAATAAAACTTGCAGAATAATTTGGATTAAAGATTTTCGATATTTATTTTTGTAAATTATCAATTCTGATCAAAATTTCTAAATTCATTTAGTCTACTCTAATTATTGCATATTTTGCAAATGGGGGACACGTAATATGTGCCAACTCTGATTCCTTCCAAAAATGGCCACATTAACAAACAAAATTTTTTTCAACATCAACAACAAAATTTAAAAACATCACAAAAGAATATTTTTCCCATTATCAGGAAGCCCTATGAGATAAAAGTATTATCTTAGTAGTAATGATCATTTTCACATTGTATCTTAACTCATATTATTTCAGATTCACATAAATTGAAATCACACTGTATATTATGTTAATAAGTAATTATAGCTATTATTAGGAAATATATCAATACATTTACAATTGCAAATGCAAAGTTTTTAATAATAATATATACCATATTGTATTTTGTAATAAATGGCAGAAATAATTTTTTTGTAATTTTATATATTCTCACTTTTATTTTTTATCATTTTACATATTTTATATCTATTTATAGAGATAAGATTAATAAGATAGAAGAAATAAAATTAACATGAAAGATTAAAAGAAAAAGATATATTATTAATAATTGAAGTAAAATAAAAAATTGAATGTAATGAAAATGCAAAGTAATTTAATATCCCATATTTTATATGATTACTATATTTACTATTGAAACAAAATTCTTCAAATAATCTGTTTTCATTGAAAAATAAATAGTCTATAGTTTTGTTATAATATATTGTTTATAATAATATAACAATATAATTTAATGTGTCAAATTGTTATTTATAAACTCTGTATTCTTTATATTGTATTAACATTTAAAGAAAACTTATTCTAAGAAAATTTTTTATATAACAGTTTTTAAAAAATATAATTCCAAAACCAATTTTTGTGTGTAATTTTTTTTTCTAGCTGAATGGTTAAAATTTGAGATTTTCTTCTTAATTCTGGGAATAAGAATCATCTATAATTATAGACTGAAAAATATTATAACCAAGACCTTACATTTCAGATATGAAATTGTTTTATTTGTTTTAATTGTTATTTGTTTTATAGAGACCAGACCCCAGAGGGTCTGGTCTCTACCGACCCCAGGGACTGACCCCAGAGGGTCGATGAAATTTTAATGGGGGTTGATGATGATCAAGGGTCTATTGGGGGTCGATAGCCGAATATGCACTGGCAATTGATCGGCATAATCAAGATCAAGATCCCATTGATTAAAAAAAATTTATTAATAAAATTCATAATTGTATATTGATATAAAGCTATATCATTAGGTAAGGAAGAAATCATATGAAATAAATATAAGGGAAAAATATACTAAAATTATTTAATATATTTTAAAAACCAATAATATTTTTTAAAATATATTAATTTTTAATTTGTGATTGTCCGTTATTGAAAAAGATTGCATTTCCTCAGAAGATATATTGTTATATACAAGACATTTGCAAAATTTAAGAGATTTTAATGTTTGCTTCCAAGATATTGAAAATTTAAATGTGTCAGCATGGATCATAGAACCGTTGCACTGTGATATATCTTATTTTGATATTATGATACAAGAAGAGTTGATTGCATTGAAGGAGGATGTTCAAGCACAAGTCTTATTTGAAACACATGGGTATGCTAAGTTTTGGAATTTAAAATTCATATAATTTTTTTTTTGTCAACAGATGACGCCACTTTCCACTCAGTAAGAGTACTAAGTGGCGGGGCGAAACAAGCCCTTCCACAGGCTGTCCATCCCTGCAGAGGGGCAGCCGGATTGTGGAGGACGGGATCGACGGGCTGGGCCTGGACCCCATGAAAAATATTTTCAAGGGGTGGGACCCAAGACTTAAACCAGGGTCCTCCAGAGTGGAAAGCTGAAGCGTTTCCACGCGGCCAATCTGGAGGTCCTCCAGAGTGGAAAGCCGAAGTGTTTCCACACGGCCAATCCGGCCTGACAAAGTCTTATTTGAAACACATAGATATGCTAAGTTTTGGAATTTAAAAGTCATCCAAGAGAAATATCCTGAAATAAAAATTGTTACCGAACCAGCATTATGGATTTTTCCCTCTTCTTACCTAGTGGAATGGCTTTAGTAAGTCAATAATTTACTATGGAAAACAAGAAATGGTTGAATATTTTTGAACGAGGAAGAGTTAAAGAATTTTAAGAATTAAGTTAAGCAATTTTATGCCAAATATTAAAAAAAATTGCATCAATACATCAAGCTCAATCATCACATTAATTAATACGAAACTTTTGTGCAATTAGAATCTGTGATGCATCCCTCACATTAATTAATATCGAACTTTTGTGCAATTAGAATCTGTGATTTTGTTTCTGAAAACGTGTATACTGTATATTTGTAAAATTAAAAATAATAATAGTTCAAAAAATAATAAAACATAAATTAATAAACCATTTCTTTCAAAACTTTTGTTCATATTCTTAGTCTAAATTGTTATTGTTAGGTTTTGTGCAATTATTTGTATTATGATTATGTTGTATGCTGTATATTATAGAGGAAAATGTAAGCGGGTCCATGATGGAAACCATTCTTTTAAAAGGGGTCGATGCAAGAAAAAGGTTGGGAAACCCTGGTTTAAAATCATCAAAAATCTGGTTCATTGTAATGAATAAAATACTGTGCAAAACTTGTTGAAATTAAAACTAACAACATTTTAATAATACCATTGCATTATTAAAATTTTAATTCAAGCAGAACTTTGTACAGTACACTCCTGAGTATCCGGCCTAATGTGGCAGAAGGGCAGGCCGGATAACAAAAAAGCATTTTAGTAACTTCATACTAAAATTATTACTAAACTATTCATTTAGTATGATCCAGCATATAGACACTTGCATTGGCCACTTTGATAGTGACCAACACAAGTATGTTCTCTCTGAAAAACAAAACTTTTAACAGGATATCGCTGCTTTGTTTTTGGTGTTGTAGTGGCACTATAGCACTGATGACAATATCATATAGCAATGGTGGCCAAATTGCAGCTCGCAAGCCACATGCAATTCTTTGAAATCTTCAGTGTGGTTCCATACCATGAAATTAAATAGTTAATATGAAGCAAATACTTACTTAATTAAAAAAATAATAATATATTTGTAATTTTTTTATTTATTGTAAAAAGTAGTATGCATCTATATGAAATAAATGTGTGTAAAATATATAATTTTTGAAACTAAGATTACCTAAGAAAAATTTGTGGTTCTCATTGGCCCAGAAACTGATTGCAGCTCTCAACTATTTGAGATTCTCCTATATAGCTCATAATGACATGAAGCTTTGCCACCCCTGCCATATAGTGTTTATTCATTTAACATTCTTGTTTCCAAGAATGCAACTAAATAAGTAAAATATATTTGTGTGTATTGTATATACATCAATGGTTACCAAACTTTTCTAATTGTGTATTCCTTTATCAGTTAAAAAAAATAGTACAAATATGGTATAACAGGCACAAATTATTACAAGCAAAAAAATGCATACCTAAAGTTTCTTATACATTCCACTTTGGGGACCACTTATATATATAATAATACATGGTATATAATTATATGCATGATGATATATGTGATACATGTATACTGTTAATATGATATATTGTGTTGCATATAGAAAGATGCAGATGATAAAATATATGTATCTATATTTATTTTTCCATTGTATTTGGATTAATTTAATTTATCCATGTATGTGATGAAATAAATGTATTTGCCAATAGAGATTTGCATATGCTTTGTCATAAATGAATTTTCCTTATTTATGATATAGTTAAGCTCTTACCATAAAACAGTGGTGTTCAACCTTTCTTACTATGCAAGTTACTTTTCTATACTAAGTTAGATTTGGCAGTCTGCTCTCTTATATAGGCTAAATCATGGCTCACTGTTTGACTTCCACTGATTCAAATTAATTCATTTACTTGGACTTATAAGAAAATTATTGATTTGATAATTTTAATGAAAAATAAATAAACAATAACTAAGAAATTTAATAAATAAACACTGTATAACAAAAATAAATATAGAAGATGCAAAATGACACAAGAGAAAATTTTCTCAATAAAATAACAACAAAGATATCTTTAAAAAATTAGCATAAAAATTCAATATATAAACTATATATGATATATTAATGTTTTAAAATAATTAAACATGACATTTTGAATGTATAATATATGTTAATGTCATATGAGAGAGACTTAATAAAATAATAAGGTTGATTTTAATGAATTAGATTCAAAATACAATTTTTTTTTAAATATTTTATAATATATAATATAAAGTTTGTAAGCTATTTTCAATAATTTCCTGAATCTATTTTGGTTATCAGTCTGCCATTGCATATCAGTCAACATTGAGCTTTATCTACAATAAAATTAGTAGTAGTAGGAGGCATTTTATGTTCTGATGTATATTGTAAAATAAGAATAGAATCTTAAGATTACAACTCACTTAATTCCAGGATTGAAATTCTCTACAAATGTCTGGAATGCTACAGTGAAAATCCCATATATATAAGATGTAATCAAATAATAATAGACTGACAATAATGATATAATATTGCATGCTATCATGATATAATCATCTTTTGGACCATCCTATAATTATTAGTCCTGAATTTCAATAGATATTCTATTCTTAAATTGAAGGATCTAGGAATATACAAATTTAAGCAAAAAATTGGAGAAATAAACCAGCATTTTCATTATTATCTAGAAATATTCTCAATTCAAACTATATTTAGATCGTGTTCAGCACTGCAATTTTCATGGATTATCTGGATAGTCTCTCAAGTTTTTAAAATTCCACTCATTTTGCAGGCAATTATGGTTGTCATAGACACATATTTTTAATTTTGGAGAAATAAACCAGCATTTTCATTATTATCTAGAAATATTCTCACTTCAAACTATATTTAGATCATGTTCAGCACTGCAATTTTCATGGATTATCTGGATAGTCTCTCAAATTTTTAAAATTCCACTCATTTTGCAGGCAATTATGGTTGTCATAGACACATATTTTTAATAAAGAACTGTGTGCATGTGTGTCTGTGTATATACACAGTCTTTTATTAGAAATATGTGTCTATGACAACCATAATTGTATATGTATATACATATATACTGTATAGTCTTTTATTATTGTATATTATATATTATATTTAGTTTATTATATTATATATTCTATTTAGTTTGTACAACATATATAAACTTCATTAACTGTTGTTATAAAAAAATTTTTGTAATGCATATTAGCCATTTTAATATTAAAATTGTATTTTACAGTTTGAAAGCATCCTAGATAAATTGTATAAAAACATTGAGAAGAATAAGGAGAAAAATGATGAATTTGATGAAATATGTCCTATTTGCTTTGGAGTTAAAAATGAAAACTTCTATCGTCTTTCTTGTTGTGGATGTGCTTTTTGCAAACCTTGTCTTTTTGTGCAAATTAAAAGTGGAGCACTACCTTTAGTTTGTCAAAATAATGTATGTATAGTTTTTTATACAGAATATATAATTTACAATAAACAATAAAAAGTTATTTTGTATTTATATATTTTTTTATCATCACTTTTAGAATTCAAGATTTTTTTAAATATATTAATCATATAATTTCAAATAATCAGACATACAGTCTTGATCTGTTTTTAAATTTAAATCATATTAATTTGTAAAATGTTTTATTGCAAACTTTGTAAAAAAAAATTGCTAAATTTATAACATTTATTTAATAAATATTAACAATAGAAAATATTTGAAAATTAATTTTTCTTAATAATATATGGATAACACAGTACTTTTGAACAAATGTTTGGGAATATCCTGAGGAACTTATCTGAGATTTGGGCCCAAATAGATGCTTTAAGTTATGATACTCAAATAGTGTATATTTCATAATAAAATTAATTTTCTAAGGTAGTTTCTACTCTATATATCCTTTACAAGACAGAATTTTAAACAGAAAAAATTTTAATTGTTGAAGGGCTGTACCTTATTTTTATATATACATTTCTTTTTCTTAATAATTCCATTGTTTTAAATAAAAGTATCTAATAATATTGTTATTATTTAAATTTACAATATATCTCAATATGCACAAAGAATAAAATTGTATCTTAAGAGATAAAATATTTTATAAAATTTTATTTATTATAATTTAATAGGATTGTAGAAAGCCATTCATTTGGGAAGATGTGAAGACTATTTTAGGAAAACAAAAATCAATGCTTCAAGAACTTCAAATGAAAGCATTTATAAAATATTTTGAAGAAAACTCAGATAAATATCATTGTTGTCCAACAATTGGTTGCTCTTATATCTATAAAAAATCACAAGAATTTTGTATGTTCCACTGTCCTGGTTGTGAAAATGATATATGTACAAGGTAAATGATTATATTTGATAAAAAATAATATATCTATGGTACAAAAATTCTTTTGAGAAAAACTTTGATATAAATAAATTATAATTAAGATTTTGTGAAGTTACTGAAACAGTCATTTATAATCCTATATTCAGAGATGTCAAGAGTTAATGTAGGTCTCAGTATACATAGAGATTTTATCATAATCTTTACAGTTATGATGGGATATCTTTATATATATGTAAGTTTGGTAGATGCATGTATGTTTATATGCAAGTGAGAATGTTCATCATCATCATTTCTTATTTTTATCCATTACTGGATATATATGATATGATATTTAATTTTCATGTTTATACTTATCAGTAACTTCTTTAACTAAAAAGTATTGCTTTATTAAGTTAACATACAGTCTATTAATTTCAGATGCAATATTATATACCATCATGGAATGAGTTGTGAAATGTTTTGGAGTATCAATGAAAATGAAGAGGCCATACAGGTTTGTATTGTATAAATCATTCTAAATGAATTTTTATGTATTTTAATTTTCTATTCAGATTTTTTTTGAGTGAAAATTTTAAATAGTTTGAAAATACATATATATATTTATATTCAATAATAAAAATATTAGAAATAATGCCGATAAGATTTAATATATCAGTAATATTTATATTTTTCTAAAGTGAATTTTATATTTCATTTATAACTGAAAGAGATCAATAACTTGATTAAATATTTATCCTAATTTAAATTATAAACTATTCATTACAAAAGAAATAAAAAAAAACAACACAGAACTAGGCAGAAGAGATGATGAAGACCAGTTAATAGTGGTCAAAAATTGTTTCTTTTGTGAAATAAAATATTCTTTTCTGCCTAGTGCTGCATTGTTCTTTTTATTTCTTTTATGAGTGGCAGAATGTCTGAAACTGTAGTACTCATTATACAGGTGTCCCTCGCTTTACGCGATTAATTGGTTCTATGAAATAATCGCGTAATTTGAAATTGCGTAAAGTGAGTTGAATTTAGCATGGGTGAGATAGGAATAGGGTTTCTTCAGAAGGATAAAAAATGAAAACTTTATACCTGTGAAGAAAAGATCAAATTTTAATGAATGAATTATTTAAACTTTTAAACAAAAAACACATATTTTAATGAATGAATGGTTGGATATATGATTTTAATTAATACAAATCATAAATAACTAAGCACTACATAATTCTGACAGTCTTCAATTCAATGTTGAATGGACTGGTTCTGGTGAGTCTAGATCATCACTCTGTTGCTCTCTTGAAATTTTCTGGAATGATATGATGAACATCTTCAACTTTGGATATATGATTTTAATTATTACAAATCATAAATAACTAGCACTACATAATTCTGACAGTCTTCAATTCAATGTTGAATGACTGGTTCATCACTCTGTTGCTCTCTTGAAATTTTCTGGAATGATATGATGAACATCTTCAACTTTTTTAATGAAACAGTCGAGACTTAGCTGACGGGCAGCATTCTTCCTCTTTCTATAAAGTTCTTTGTAGCAAGCCAAAGAATTCTGAATTTTTCTTGCAACTTTAGCACTTCTAGTCTCATTAGGATCATATGTCTTTAATTATTTTGATGACATTGTCAATATGTTTAAAAAATTCAATCATTTGTTTTGTTGAAAGTTGTTTGATGGGCTTAGCAACGAAGGGCTTCTGACTTTCATCATTCATGTTGTTTTCCATTTCCAGAAGCTCTTCGTTAGTTGAGCTCTGATGAATGGTACTCGAGCAGTTCATCCATATGAGAGAAACTTTTAAGCAAAAATTTTTTTTAATTTAAAAAGTTATTTTACTTTTTAAAATCCGTTATAGTGAAAACGCGTAAAGTGAGATCGTGTATAGCGAGGGATACCTGTATAACATATCATATAGACCAGTGATGAAAACTATATTCATGTCAATATTTTTAAATGTAAGTATTGTGATTTTATATTTAAAATCAAAACATTATATGTTAAATAAAATCAAAAAGAAGATAAAAACATCAATTAAATGCAATAATTCAATATTAACATTATTAGAAGTGATAGAAAAGAAAGAATAAGAATATACAAGATTTTCTTATTAAACACTAATTTTCTCACTGTTTTAGGGAAAATTATTAATAAGGAATTAGAAGAAAGGCTTAGATATCAGTTATATGTCATTACATTAGAGAACAAATCATCTTCCATAGTGACACAGAACTTTTAAGACTATTGTTGTCTTATTGGATTAAGTAACTATTTTAGAGAAAAATATGAGCAGAGAAATAATTTGCCAAAACATGAATATTTTCAAAAAATTGAGCTCTGGAATTGTTACTATTGAAAGCTAATGTATGGTATAAAAGGATATTACTCAACAAATATATAACTTATAAATCTTATTGAAAACAAGTCAAAACATATTAAACAAAATTAAGTGTTATATGTGGGATATTGTGACAATCATTTCTGAACTTATCAAGAAGTGTTGGATTGAAGTATGATTTCAACAAGCTAAGTCCATATTCTCCTTAAAAAATTGAAATTTGTAATAGATTCTATTCTTTCTAGATGAAAGTTTTTACACATAGATGTTCATATTTTTCAGGTGTGTTTCTTGCGATTTATTCAGCCATCAATTTTATAATGATTTCATCTCTTTTTCACATCAGAAACTCTTGCAAACAATCAGTTTCATTTAAATTAATGCACCAAGGGAGCAGAAAAGTGGCATAATCTAAAACTGCAGTAATTTTCTTATCAATGCAATTTCACAAGTGGACATTCAGTATATTTGTCTATGGTAAAATGAAAATTAAATTTGGGATGAAGGATTATATTCAGATTTAAAAATTTCACAATTCTGAAAATTAAAATATTTTGTCTATACTGTAATCATAATATTATAGTTTGAACTGTAAAAATTCAAGATTTTGAATGATTTTTTTAAAATGAGTAAGATATGTATAATTTAAAAGTATTGCTGTAGTTAACAATGTTTTTGTGATTTCAAGAAAAATTTTATATTTTAGTAATAATATATTTTTATATACCTATTGCATTAAATATTGATTATTACATATAAAAAATATGATACAAAAGTATAAACTTGAAAAATAATTAAAAAGATTATTTATTCTTCATTCTGTTCTTTTATTTGTTCTTATCATAAGATTTATTTATTTTTTAATCACAGTACAGATGTTCTCCATCTTATAAACTTTCACTGATATGAACAAACCTGGGCCCAGATTCACAAAAGCGTTGTTATTAAACTAATGAAGAATTATTGTCGTTATAGTTTGAAACAATGGTTCTATTATCATATTTTTTCTATTATAATGTACTTATTTAAGAATTAAAATTTATTATTTATTTGTTTTAGTATTTTTTATTGTTTATTTGATAGTATTTATAGCTCTTATCTCACGAACATCTTTAGGAGATATATGTAGTCAATAGTGAACCTAGTAACATTTTACGAACAAATTCATGGTATGAATGGTTGTTCGGAACGTAAGGTGGGGAGCATCTATATATGCTTAAAACAATATATCCCATCCTTTCATTTGCTATTAACGAATTTTTTAACTGATAATGAAATCTTTCAACATTAAAAAGTCCAGTTCTTATATTAGTAAAATTTACAAAAATTAACATTTTATATAAATTATTCCCTTGCTTTATAATAAATGTAATATAAAATTATTTAATACAATGATCTAATTGTTAATGTTTGAATTTATTTTCCTATATTTATAGTTATGGATTCAAGATGATCCCAGTAAGAGAAAATCTTGTCCAGAATGTAAAGCATGTTTAGAAAATTCTGGCGAAAATACATTAATTGGCTGTTGGAAATGTGGAAAATTTATTTGTTGGATTTGCAACAAGTTATTCCCTGAATATGAACGTATTAAATGTCATATATCTAGTCATTACAGATAAACTATCATGGTTAAATTATTTTGAAAGAATTTTATAAATATATTAAAAGCTTATTAAACTTGTAAGTTTTATAACAGATAAAAAATTTCTCTCTAATGAAAATTTTTAAGTAAATTTAAAAATTTTTATTACATTAAAATCATTCAATTTTAAATATAATTTAAATAATTTCTGTTTAATTTTTTGAAATTAAGTGTTAAATTTGTTAATAAAATTTTCAGAATATTTAGCAGCTATTTATTATAAAAAATTTGGTAAATTGATACAGTTAAACCTCTTTAAGTACTTCCAAATAATGAAAACGTATTTGGAAATACTTATACATATATTTTTAACTGAACAATTTTTATTTATATGATAAAATTTATTTTTTGTAAAAATTATTTCTATGAATTCAAGATCGCGGATGATCTGACATCGCGAGCCGCACTTTGGGAGCCCCCTGATCTAGAGGATTTGAAGTCGAAAACCGGCATAAACTACAGTACATCATTCTAGAAAAAAATATCTACTAAATCGCCAAATATCAGCCCTCTAGATTTCTTTGTCTTTAGCTTTTTAAAACAGCTCTTTCTTCGAAAAGCATCTACCGAGGGGGGTCTTTGGAAAGCAGCTAAAATTATCTTTGAAATGTGTCAGACATGGAAGTGGAGTGCAGGATTCTTATCCAAGCAAATGGTGAATATATTGAACATACGAAACAAATTCACATCCATCGTATTTAATTTTTTAAGAATAAACTGAGTCTTTTTTCTGTGACACCTTTGGTATGCAATAATAAATTATAGAGCTATCTAAAAATGTTAATATTTGTATACAATTTTTTATGAAAAAATGAATCCCAATAATATTTACTGGTGAGTCATTTTCTTTTCACGAAGGCCAATTTTAAAAATTCAAAATCCTACGATAATGCAGGATATAAATAAAATATATGCTTAATATTTTTATATTATAATAATCATCATCATTAGCAGCAATTTGAGCCACTTTAATTATCTGTCATTATATTTATAAGAAAATTTTGCATTCAATCTCCGAAATCTATATTTGTTCTTGTATATTTTTTTAATAGTTTATGAACTTTATTATGAAGTCCAATACTATTTTTGCAAAATGTAAATATGAAATAAAAAATATCCTATATTAATGAAGGATATTTTTTATTTCATAACAAAAAGATATTTAAATTATAATAAAAAATTATATTAAAATCAACAATAAAAAATAGAAATAGCTTCCTATTCAAATTCCGAAATAAAAGATTCATCAAGTAAGATTTAATAGGACTAAAGATGCATTAAAGGCTTTAGAGGAAATTCTTCCATCTTGTAATACTGCACTAGTATATTAAACCCAATATTGTGTAAATTTAAACATATTTTCAGTTGATTTGAGTTTTTCATACACAAAATGTAGTTATTATGTAGATGAACAAAGGAATCAGTAGACGAAGTCAAACCTTATATATTAATAGGTTTTTTTTTTTTTTAAAAAAAAACATTCATCGCTTCAATCTGAGTGAAGATTTCCTAATGCAAAAATATTACACTTCCTTGAACGATTACAGAGAATTCTTTTTAATGTTTTATTGGAATATTTTAAAAATTTTATTTCAAGTTTTTCTTTGCATATCAAATTAATTAGGAAGCAGATAATTTTATTAATCTTAAGCAGCTTTGTTCATCAAGTGCTATCTAAAATGTTTCAAGTAAATTACAGGAAACCTCGATTATCGCGGTTAATGTTGCCACGAAAAATACCGCAATAATCGGGATAAATAATGCATGTAAAATGGGTGATCATTGCCAAGGATTTTTCAAATATATTAAATTTTATGTATAAGGTAAAAAAGAAATGTGTTGAGCGTGCTAATCTTCTAAGTTGATCACTCCACGTTTCTTCTTGATATCATCCTTGTTTCTTTTAGCATTCACTGTAGGGGTAAATAAGAAGAGAAATAAATATCCACATGTACTCAAGTAGAGGTGGATAGTAAACTTCATTACTTGAAATATTCAAATAAAATTCATCTTGGGAATTGGAAAAATTGCATTTAACTTGTAATATTTTTTTTCAATTTCTACTCTCAACCTCATTTTTTTTTTTATTTATTCACTACTAAAAAAACTTTGTTGCATTATCGGTGCCTGGCAAGCATAATGCAAATTCAATTATTTTCTTAATATTCCTGAATGGTATGTTATTTGTATCAAAGTGATTAAATATTTCTATCAACCTTGCATTAGTTGAATTTTTGTTCATTCTAAGCATTTATTTTTGTATCAACAACAAATTTTTTTATATATATCTCATCAAAAAGTTCCCTCAGCATTGAATAGTTCCTTTTATCGTCAAATTTTGAAATGTATTCAAAACTTTTTGCACATTTTTCCAATTAATACTTCTTTTAAGATTGGTTCTCTTAAAATAAACAGTATGTTCAAATTGTAATAAGTGTAGTTCTAAATATTGGATACAGTTTTCATAAAAACTGTTGACATTGGTTTTGAAGGAATCTGTTTTGGACTAACCATTCTCTTCTAAATTTCTTAACTTATTGCATACGTTGGTAGATACTGCATATCCATTATTTCTTTTCATTTGAATTTTAAATCAGCTATTTCTCTAACAACCACCATAGTAGTATTTTTATCATTTTCAATATTTGTCACATAACAAGTAAAAACATTTGTTGCCAATTAATTACAATACCATCATTTAGTATGAATTAGAGGAAACTAGTAGCAACTTTGTGCCATGGTGAAAATGTTAAAAAGATTATATGCTCAATCTGGGACAGTTTTCATTGCCGGACAAACAACTCAAATCAGGGACAATCCTACATAATCCGGACGTCTGGTCACTTTATCCTCTAGTGAATATGGATGTGAATTTTGTCTTAAAATCAATGGGTACACAAGAAAATTTGATATATCTGATACAACCAGAGAAGAAAATAAGCAAGAAAAATATTGATTTAAAAAAATTATAGTTACATACAAATTTACCTGTTAGCACTTATAAGCAGTCCGTTTCATAACAAGTTACTAAAAATGTTTTTTTATATTTAGTAACTTGTTATGACACGGACTGCTTATAAATGCTAACAGGTAAATTTGTATGTAAGTAAATCCCCTATAAAGCAGTGAAATACTAGAGCAATAGTAAAAATTATAGTGGATGATTGATTGATCAACTATTTTTTGCAAAAGTGAAAATTTATTCACAAAATGAAAGAGGTATAAATTTATGCTATTCATTAAATCGAAAATTCTTACTTTGTAAACTGAATGATATCTGTATTCTAGTAGTAGATTATAATTGATTGACTGCCCCAGAACTTATTTTTACCTTTCATTTAATGCATATTTTTGCATTGTAGTTTTTGCCAGTGGCACATATATAATAATGCAAAACTACTATCACTATTCTTTGATAATGATTTTTTTCTGACTTGTAAGAAATAGAGAATTTAATTTTTTATTTCAAATTTAGAATAAAATTTTTTTTTTAAATATGCAAAGAATATTAGTTTAAGAAAAAATTGTAGATGGATAGAATAGCTTTATGTGGAACTTTTATTTATTTTTTGTTGAAAAATATTTTGAGGATTCTAATAATTTAATGTAATTGATAATTGATTCTAAGCTACAAACTTAAGGGTAAATTAAACTAAACTATAAGCTAAATAAGTAAGATAAAATGTTTATCTTACTTATTTGGCTTATAGTTTACTTTTAGTATTTACAGTAAGAAGAGTTTTTTTTTTTTTTTTTTTTTTTTAGTCTTACATTATAAATTTAAGAAGAATAGTTTTTAAATTACTGACCATTTATTATTTTAACACCTTCTATCCTATCAATTCTTATCTGAGTGAGTGTAGTTTATTGATTATAGATCTAAGTCTAGTCCTAAGTTACTAACACACTAACATTTTTTTAATTAAAAATAAAAATAATAAAAAATTATTAGTTTTAGGTATTAACATAGTTATGTCTTTTACTAACTTTAAGATAAGTTTCCTCTTAACATAGTTTTAGATATAACTACTAACATAGTTCTAGGTTCCTAATAACATAGTACTTAATTTCTACTAACATAGTTCTAAGCTTCTACCTAACATAAAATAGATTATTAATATTCCTCTATACAGGATTAGGTACTCACACACATCATCACGAAGGTTGAGTTGGAACGGTTCTTTGCTTCTTCTACATTTTGCATTTAATTTTGGCCCAAAACAGCTCACTTAATACTCTATTTGAGTGGAAAGGGGCAATCAAATTTTAGTCACCAAGCTTACCATACAAAAGAAAAGAAGATCATTTATTAAATTTATAATAATTGATATGCATTCATTTCATATACACATTTTTCTTACTTATCTTCAATTTTATTATTAATTTTGTAAAAATTTTCCATTAAGGATATATTTAATCCTTAATGGAAAATAATTTTTACAAAATTAATAATAAAATTGAAGATAAGTAAGAAAAATTTATTGTTCTAAGAGAATTTATACATTTTTTTTCTACTATATATATATATAATTGTTAATTCATTACCAAAAATAACTGAATATATTTATTTAAAAGACAAAATTATAAAAAATATTTTCTATTTCTGTTTATTATTGTCCATAAAAGTCTTGTTCATGATATAATAAAAACTAATATACATCTATATCCTGTATTACAATTTTTTATCACGAAAATATACTTCAGAGTTTAAAGAAACATTAATAAAAATTAAAAACAAATAATTGTTTATAATTTTTAAATAATTTTCGTAATTTATGTAAACATACAGACATCGAAAAATTGCAGTCAATTAAAATAGATAATATTTTTCATAATTTTGTCTTTTAAACAAATATATTCAGTTATTTTTGGTAATGAATTAACAATTATTTCATCTGAAATAAATAATAAATGTGGAGAATACTGATTAGTTATCACACTTTTATTACTTTTACATTAAAGTATTTAAAATAATGATATAGCACTGATATATGTATATCAATAGTAAAAATAAATTTAATGAATATTAATCATTCCTGAAAAACACTAATTCATAAAAATATGGATGAATGGGAATTATTATATAAGTATTTATTTGGTTATTATAATAACAGATTAATATGTAACCTTAAGTTTAAACAGGTTAAATATTTAAATAAAGGTAATTTATTATAAATAAATAAAATTTATTTAAGATATATTATTAACTTGAATTATTTGTCAACAGAACCAGCATCAGGAGTGCCATCCTTAATTCATGCAGCTGTTGTTACAGCTTACAAATTGTGAGTTGCTTTAATAAATTATTAATTGATAATCAGTCTTTATTAAATTAAGCTGATTAGAAATAATTTAAAAGTTAACAATTATAATAATTAAAATTATAAAAATATCTAAATATTGTAAATATTTTTAACAAGTTAATATCATTCATTCTATTAAATCATTAAATAAGTAAACTAGCCTATAAGTAGGATTAAACAATTTATTTCAAAATTTGAAATAAATTGAAACAGTGTTGTTCTGTGTTCAATTGCTGAAAATGATTGATTGCTTTAATCAAAAACATTTCAATTTTTTGACTAAATTGTTTAATCATAGTTATTAGCCTAGTTTACTTATTTTTGATAAATTGCAAATTTCTTTTCATATTTTATTTATATTGTTACAAGTATGATTTATTGTTTTTTAGTTTTTGGTAACTATTTATAGATCAATAAAAAATTAATATTTTAATTCATAAACCAATTATAATTTTATGTTTAAATAATAATTTCAATCAGGAATAGTCTATTCTAGAGCCATATGAAACTAAGCATTCTAGAATATAGTTTTCATTTTTCTATGTTGAATAAAATGAAAAACTCAAATATTTGTTGTTAAAATATTAATCAAATTGCATAAATAAAAATACTCTTCAGTTTTTTGAAAATGCTTCATGCTTCATTATGTTTAAATCATAATTTAATTCAGTAAAAAAATATTAACAGGAAAAATTTTTAACTTAAAATTTCAGGTTACAATGTAATATATAAAAAAATATCTTAAAACTTTGGGCTTTTATCAAGATAATAAGTTAAATTTTGTACATTAAAGTACTTTTTCTTCTAGTAGGTTAAATTAATTGAAATAACTGCTAGTTCTAATTGACAACAAAATTAATGAAGCTATAACTAATAAATGAATAATCACAAAAACTAAAGTTAAATAATAATGATTAAGTTATACAAACATTTACAATGAAATGTTAATTAATTGCTTTATTTTTAACAAGTTAGTAATAACAATCTGTTTAATTCAAGAATAATCCAAAACAACAATACATTTATTAATCTAAACAATAAGTAACTCTAAAGAATAAATTAGTTTACTACTTCCACCTTGAATTACAAAAAACAATCAGTAATCAAAATCACAAAATTGAAAGTCACTAGTATGGATAGACATAGAATTGTAATGATATTAGAATTATCTTAATAGATATCAGCCTAACTGTGTTTGTTTATTTACATCATCAATTGTATAATAATTTCAATTTTAGTTTACTGATATATAAACAACTTGTCATCATCATTAAAATTTATAATTACTGTGAAGAGGTGAACTCTGATCTATCCTGTTTTATTATTTTATTATGCTCTTTTATAATTTTTCGTTATTTTCGTTATTATCTAACGTATTATATTTTAGTTTGAGTTGATTGACTTCCACACTCTCCATCTCAATATTTCGCAATCACATGTTACCGCCGGACATCCATCTTCCAGATGAACGTTCCCAGCTAATGACGTCATCTAAATCTAAATAAGTTTTATCACTGATCCAATCTGACAATATAAGAATGATCTCATATTGATGTTGTGAGGAAGTTAACTTTGACCTATCCTATTTTATTTTATTATGCACTCTATTATTTTGGCTTTTGTGAAATTTATCCCAGCAGAAGGCTATTGATCCTAGTGGAACCTAGAATGCCTGAATAATTACAGTAATTTAATTAAATTAATGTTTTGAAGAAAACATAATATAGTACTGATTTATAAAGGATCCATAATGAATGGGTCCGAGATGATAATTTCCTAATCAATTCACCTCTTCATGCCAAATGCATTAAACAAGTATTTTTTTAAGAAAATTGTTATTATTCTCATGTATTTTAGGGGTGGATTTATAGGTAATCACACTAAGTGCAAAATTAGGATCTCTTAATCTGAGTAATTAAATAAATATTATAATTAAATATCAATTTACAAATAACACACTATTTAAAGCAGTGGTTTTTAAATAAAAATGCATGAATTGAGTGAGGTTACAGTAGCTACTGTAGTCTCAATCAATCATATGACAATATATGTGTGATTATAAGAAAATATAAGTGCAACTGGAAGAAAGAATTTAATTTGTACGGGCATAGTATTTAAAGCAGTGGTTTTTAAATAAAATGCATGAATTGAGTGAGGTTACAGTAGCTACTGTAGTCTTAATCAATCATATGACAATATTTGTGTGATTATAAGAAAATATAAGTGCAACTGGAAGAAAGAATTTAATTTGTACGAGCATATCTCATTATTGCAGCAGTTATGTTCCAGGTCACTTCTGTAAAGCAAATAACTGCCTTTTTTCATTTGCTAATGCATATAAAAGCCTAAAAACATATTTACACTATTATTCATTAAGAACACAATAGTGCTAAACCTAAAAAACTTTCCCAGATGGTCATTTTTTGAAACATTCGTGTACCACCTTGGAAGATCCCAATTTAATTCTAGATCTCACACCTTCAGTCTTTCAGGATGGCTCTGGGCCTGGCCTATCTATGTATTAATTTATAGGTATAAATTAATTTAATTTATATGTATTGTTTTATTTACCTATTTTAAGTATTATTTTGCAGATAATTTTCATTTTTAGATATAAAATAAAAACATGGAATATAACTGAAAAGTGCCTAGTCAGATATGCCTGTATATATGTTTTGTATTTACTGGATTAGTCAGCTATAAAAAATTCTTTGTAATAACCATAAAATAAAATTTTCCAATAAAAATGGCACACTAATGATGGCCATTATATTGTTAACTTCTCTATAAAGAATTTTATTATATATTCATGACAGTTGAAAATGAAGCTTTGTCATGAATAAATAACATAACTAATATAAATAAGCATATACAATTTAGTATTTGATTGCTATATACTATATGTATAGTTGATCAAAAATTGTAAATATTTGATATTTACAATTTTTTCAGATATTGTATATTACAATATTTTATTGTAAATTCTGATTAATTTATTATAGTTGGATTTTGTATGACAGAAAAAATTTTGAGATTTTCTATCAATTTCAATTGATGCTATTTTCAGTTCAAGGAAATATTGTTCTACATTTGCTGTGATATAAAATATTGCTTATTTTGCAATCTCATCTATTATTTTTGCTACGTCATATCTAATTTTTCTGGCAATCCAATCCTTGAAATGGCAGATGGAAACTTTCTGAAATGTTTTAAATAATTATTTGGTCTTTTGGAAAGTTTGACTTGATTTGAGAAGTACAATAAGTAATGTTGATAACTTATAAAAACATGCTTATATAAATTTATTTTTTCAAGTGGCTGCTTCAAGTTTACTTGTAATTAATTATTTTAGATCATTAAAACAATAAAATAATTGATTATATTAATATTAATTTTATTTCTAAAATACATATTTCTGCCTGAAAATCTTTCTTTTTAATGAGCATTAATGGTTTGTCATCCATTTGTTAGATGAATAAAATTTATTTAACAAATTTAAGAAAAATCTTTGAATTTTTCTAAAAAATATTAAAGATTAGGTTATTTTAAAGTTTTATGCAGCTGAATTTATGCAATGGATATATGATGTCAGATCAGTAAGAAGCCTATTCATGGTTTGATCCTAGATGGAGTTAACTCTGGTGAAACTGGAGGTGAATAAGGATAAATGGGGCAAGCCCTGATTATAATGTGGAAATAAAATCCAGAATAAATCCTAAATCCTCCAAGTGGAAGTTGACTGCTTTGTTATGTAACCACCTAATAGGATTTTTGTTAATATCCTAGGTTTAAAGAATATTGATTTCTATCTTTTTTTCATTTAGCCAGTATTATTTATTGTCATTTTTTATTTTTGTCTCAAATTTAAGTTGAGGCATTTATAAAAAATATTTTTTTTGTTTGTTTGGATTCATGTTTCACAGTTCTGATGTTAACATAATAATGAATTTATATTTAAATCTTGTTCAAAATTACAATGTAAAATTTTTACATTTCCAAAAAGTATGTTTGCTGATAAGTTTGGCAGGAATTTTTTAAATAATTTTTTCTACAGTGTACAAAATATCCAGCTTAATCTTTGAAAACGATGATTTAATGAATATGACTTCTAATAAATCAATTTTTATTTGGAAAATTATTATTATAAATTATAAATATATATGTATTATATGTTCAAAATAATTTTTGGATGTTTAAATTGACACTTTTCAATAACTAACAGTCTATGACTATAAACATTATTATGATCAATAAGGAAAAAAATTTTGTCATTTACATATATATATGAATTTTTAATTATACATTATACTACTACAAAAACTTGAATATTCCTATTTCAAAATATCCATCAAAAATATTTTTGCATCTTTCGAACCTGTTATAGAATTTTTCAACAATTTTTACACTATTCCAAAAAATATTTAGTAAGCATTATTTGCAAGATGGAATGCCAAAAAATACATAATGTGCCATTTTTTTTAACCAGAACTAGAAAACCAGAATTCCAAACTGCATCCAGCCAAAGGCTAGTTTTTTAAGAGATGTTTCTGATGATCAAATTCTTTTTAAAATTTTTATTGATGATAAAAATAAAATATGAACAATCATTTCTATTGTTACACAATTGTGTTGTTCTTGTTGTTCATTATGGCATTACTTTGGACACTTTCCAAAGCTATTGGAAGAATGAGTATGGTCATTCGATCTCAGATTGATCTACTTTATGCTTCTACACAAATCTTTTGCCTGATGATGTCACATATTACATATTTGTGATATCACATTCTGGTATGTTTTTTGTGATTTTTGGTCCATTGTAATGCATCTTAAACTTAAGGTTAATTTTAAATAAAATTGATGCTGCATTTCCTATGGCATCTTGATATACTGCAAATTTCAAAAAAGGCATATGTCTAGATGCTTTGGCATTTCTGGCACAATTTTCCATAGTTGTATGTATGCATATATATATAACCTACTTATATTACCTACTTGTAAATATTGATATGAACATATCTACTATTATGTCATTGTGACATCAATCATTAGTAGATATCTGTGATGTTATTAATTGATATAATGTTGTCATGATAATGACATGTGAAAGATGATTTTGTATGTCAGATAACATTATAATGATATACTAGTAGTATTGCAAGTCAGTGACAATTACTGCAGTTCTGTGATCCAATCCAGAATTTTACGTTAAAATCTTAATAGTATTTCAATCTTATATCTTCTATAAAATCGAAGAACCATGAAACACCTGCCCAAATTAAAACAAAAAACTGAAGGATTAAACATGCATTTGTTTGCAATCCCTTAATGTCCAAATATTTGACTGATTCTGACTATGCTTGATATTGCAATGTTCATGGGCAATATAGAAGGGCTATTGAATTTTCAAACCTCTATTCGTATAATAGGAATTTAATGCTGTCAAAGATATGTAGAAAAAGACAGCTTTTTATTATTATAGATATTAAATTTAAAAAGTTGCAGAAAATTTTATACCTCTTTGTCTTAGTTATTACTAGTTAATTATATATTTAACTTTTCATATTAATTGATATTAATAAATTATTATTGGAATACTTTTTATATTTGCAATAAATAAAATTTTTTAGTATTTTTATCAGATAATTTTGTAAAAACTTATTATTAATTTTATTAAACTGCATGGGGAATTATAACATCAGTCAATACTATTTAGCAATTAGCAAATAGTTAAACTTGTTTTGAAGCCAAAAATTTAATACTGTATTTAATTTACTTTATTTTTTTGTAATTTCTAAATTTATTGAAGGTAAAAAATTTAAATTTTATCTGTCATTTTAATATATTAAAAATAATAATTATTTTTTCATGTATTATTAAAAAATTATACTCTTTCTAATATATTTGATATGTAATATTCAGAATTATTATAAAATTATACTCTTTCTAATATATTTGATAGTTAATCAAATGTCTGATGAGTATTATTTTGTAAAGTAAAAATTATTATTATTATTATTGAAATAATAAAATAATTTTGATAAGTTTTTATTGTAAAACATATGATTTTGCTCTTTTTTGGATTTAGTATTATGCTAGTTATCCTATTGTCAGATAAGAACAGTTACCATTATAACACAGTGAGTTTAAATATTAAAATAGAATGGTTTGTCTTTGATTTTAAATTAGAGCATACTGTTCAATTGATAGGATTTATATTTGCATTTATATTTTATAAAAATGCAACTTTCATATTTTTGAAATAACTTTATAATATTCATGCATTGTATCATAATTTTCTACATGTTGATTTATAAATGAAAATGTTCTAATAAATACTTCTTAATTTCTGCAATGCTTCTAAAAAAATCATTTGCCTGATGATGTGAGATATTACATATTTGTGATATCAGATACTGGAATGTTTTTGTGATTTTTGTCTATTGTAATGCATCTTAAAGTTAATTTTAACTAAAATTGCTGCTGTAATTCTACATATACTTGTAAAAGTACAGTATTTATCTAAAAGGAAAAGTAATCTTTTGTAGATGAATAGAAATAATGTTGTGTAAAACATTTGCGAAACTCTGGAATGTTTTTGTGATTTTTTTCTATTGTAATGCATCTTAAAATTAAAGTTAATTTTAACTAAAATTGCTGCTGCAATTCTACATATACTTGTAAAAGTACAGTATTTATCTATAAGGAAAAGTAATCTTTTGTAGATGAATAGAAATAATGTTGTGTAAAACATTTGCGAAACTTCACTAAATCCTAGAGACTACGCTTTCTGTTACACTATATTTTGATTATGTATAAGATAATTTTTTACTTATTTAAAATTTGATATATAATTAAAGCTTAGTTATGTGCAAATATTTTTCTCAGTTATATCATTTTTGCAATATATAAAACTAATTTTTGTATAATTCACTATTAAAAAAAAAATTCTTTTTATTTCTTGAAACTTAAACATTACTGGAGCTTCAAGATATTCATAGCAATTGTATAATTTGAAGAGTTTTTCTGTTAACTAATATGTAAAAGATTCAGATTATTATCTAAAAGTATGGAAAGCTTATATATAGTTCTAATATAATGCATTAATAACAGAGATGATGTACTGATTTCTATATTGTTTAAACACTGGAAACTGTTCAATTCAAAACTGAATAATGTTTAAAAATTATACAACTTGTATTAACAACAGATATTACTATAATTATCAATGCTGTTGAGAGAACATAGTTAAACTATAAAAGTAAGAAAATTATTTAAATTAATAATCAACAACAATAAATAATGTATTTTTAATTTTTCAATATTGCTATGTATGTAATTCTAAAATATGGTATTATCAAATTACTACTATATATATTCAATATATAAAAATAATCATATTCAAAATATAATCAAAAAAATATAGTAATTTATGGGATACATATTTTAAACATTTTAACAAATATTATTATTGATATTATGCAATGCTTCTTTTAAGGAGGAAGTAGTTCTATTAAATTTATAAATTATATTAAATTTCAATTGTAAAGTGCATTTATTTTCTCAGTTTATGGGTTAAATATAATAATAATAATGCTTAATATACTGATGCAATAAAATTATTATTATATCAATATCTTTTTTCTTTGAGAAAAATATAATTTTTTATAAGAATTTATTTATAGATCAAAAAAATATATATAATTGTATTAATGAAAATAAATTTTAAAATAACCATTAAAATGTACTAACAAGGGGAAGGTCAGACATTTGGGTCACCATTTTTTTTGAAATTTCGCATACTTGTAGTAGTCCCCTAGGACAATATAAGTCACTACTCCAGGATTGTCGAGAAAATCGCACGAGAAGTTTCGTATTGACACTACTCCAGGATTGTCGAGAAAACCGCACGAGAAGTTTCGTATTGAGTACCTGTAATAGTCCCCTAGGACAATATAATGTGTGAGCAATAAAGTGCACTTACTCAAGCCTGTCAAGAAAATTGCATGAGAAGTGTCGTACTAATTACATATAATCTAAAATTTAACTATGTTTTAAATATATCAGTGGTTGAAGATTTGCTTTTATAACTGCGTGGTTGCTGATTCAATTCTTATCTTTGACATTTTTATTTATTTTATTATTATTATTTTTCTCTTACATTGAATGTCGTACTAATTTCATATAATCTAAAATTTAACTACGTTTTAAATATATCAGTGGTTGAAGATTTGCTTTTATAACTGCGTGTTTGCTGGTTCAATTCTTATCTTTGACATTTTTATTTATTTTATTATTATTATTTTTCTCTTACATTGTTTTATATAAATACAATTATTTATATTTTTTTTTATTTGTTTTAAATATTTTATATATGTTTATATAAATGATGGTTTCTATATATTTTTTTTCAATAGATGATGCCACCATCTATTCTGTAAAAATACTAACTTTCTGTCTGCAAAATGAGTGTGATGTATTTGAAAATTACTTCTCTCGGCATTTGTAACAAATAGAAACTATTCCGAATGACTTTCATCAATAAAATCTTTAACAATCATTGAATGTAATAAAAACCAAACAATGTTTATCAAAATTCAAGTTCCACGAGGTTGAAGTTGATTCACAGTTAACGAACGATATAGGCCAGTTAAGAAGCCGAAGATGTGATTGATTCACAATTAACAAACGATATAGGCCAATTAAGAAGCCGAAGATGTGACAGTTAAAGAACGATATAGGCCAGTTAAGAAGCCGAAGATGTATGATTTAATTTCATTTGAAACAAAAATAAAACTAGTGAATCTACCTAAAATCATCTCGTTCGGAGTATGTGCACTCTCCAGAAGAGGTTCTCGTAAATTATTAAAGACTTGGAAGTCTGTGCACTCTCCAGAAGAGGTTCTCGTAAATTATTAAAGAAAGATGAGGAAATATCAAAATTGGAGTAATATTTGCCAATAAATATGTTATCATCAATAATTATAAATTAGTATTAATAGTTAATTATTACAAGTTTTCTTATTAAAATGGAAATGACATCATCTGTTGACCAAAAAAAAAAAAATGTATATATCAGTATATACATAAAATATTTAAAACATGTATATATCAGTATATACATAAAATATTTAAAACAAACAAAAAAATATTCTATATCAGTATATACATAAAATATTTAAAACAAAAAAAAATATAAATAGCATATATCAGTATATACATATTTAAAACAAATAAAAAAACATAAATAACTGTATTTATATAAAACAATGTAAGAAAAAAAATAATAAAATAAAAAAAAAATTGTCAAAGATAAGAACTGAACCAGCGATCATGCAATTATAAAAAGCAAATCTTCAACCACTGCACTACTGAGACATTCGAAAGATGGTTAAATTTTAGATTATATGAACTCAGTACGAAACTTCAGATTTTCAACCACTACGCTACTGAGACATCCAAAAGTTAATTAAATTTTAGAATATATGAACTCAATACGAAACTTCTCGGTTAAATTTTAGAATATATGAACTCAATACAAAACTTCTCGTGCGATTTATCGTGCACTTTATTACTGACACATTATATTATCCTAGAGGACTACTACCTTTATTACTCACACATTATATTGTCCTAGGGGACTACTACAGGTGTGTGCACAACACATTATATTGTCCTAGAGGACTACTACAAATATGCGCAATTTCAATCAGTGACCTGAATGTCTGAGCCTCCCCTTGTGAGAGCATAATCTTCCTCTGATGATTGTCTGCTTTCGATGTCGTTTGAGGTGGATCATCATGCCAGGACCAAGACTGTTTATGCACCACATTATTGTAAATAAAAAAACATCGGTGACCTGAATGTCTGAACCTCCCCTTGTAAGTATATTAATTGTATTATTGAATTTTCTAATTGTAAAATTACAAAAAAATTTTTTAAGTGCATTTTATAAAATAACAATGGATAATTTTTACCAACACTTTATGAATTTTATAATTTGTTCCATGCATATAAAATCTAAATTTAGTATTGTATTTATAAAATAAATTTAATCTCTTTTATATAGACAATATATACAAGCTCAGTTTTTTAGGTAGATCTACTTATTTACTTTTTTAAAAAAGTAAATTAGTAGTATTATTTACTTTTCTACTTTAATTATAATAGTAAAAAAATAAATAAAGTGAGAGCATAATCTTTCTCTGATGATTGTCTGCTTTCGATTTCGTTTGAGGTGGATCATCATGCCAGGACCAAGACTGTTTATGCACCACATTATTGTAAACAATCCACTTCTCATCATCAGTTATCAATGACTTCAAAAAAGAATCATTTTCCTCGTGTTTAATGAGCATGTCACAGATGTTTATGCGTGCCGTTTAATGAACTTCTTTGAATTCATGAGGAACCCAAATATTGAGCTTACTTATGCATCCCAGCTTCTTTAGGTGGACGTGAATGGTTGAATGATGGATGTTCAATGTTTCTGCAATCTCTCATGTCATGTACCAATGGTTTGACTCAATTAATACCTTTATTTTATCGTCATAAACCTAATGCTTCTAAGTCAGGAAGGCCAATTGACCTTCCTGACTTAGGAGCATTGTTGAGGTCAAAGTCACCAACACAGAATTTTGTGAATCATTGTTGGCATTAGAGCATTTACCATAAACTTTATGCAACTTTTCGCAAGCTTGACACGTGTTTTTCTCTTTACAGAAGTAAAACAATAAAATATGGCGAAAATGCAAAGTTTGGTCTTCCATCTTCAACTTGTCGTAAAATTTGTAAAAATCATTTATTTTATTATGCACTCTATTATTTATCGTTACTTTCCTATATGCTAACATATTATATTTTAGTTTAAAAGTTAACTTACTTCCACCTTCTCCGTCGTAGTTGGCAATCACGTGATACGGAATCAGAACCGTCCTCCGGAAGAGCTATCACAGGTAATGAAGTCATCATCTAATCTAACTAATTTTACCACTAAACTGATATGTGAAAATAAGAATGATCCATATCGGTGTTTTGTTCGATATATAAATTAACTGTAAGGATGATGACATGAATGAATTACTCTGTAAGCTAATAACTTTGAACTTGTTATGTATAAGTATGTAAATGAAGCAACACGGGACTGTACGTTACTCGGGTATAAAAGTGGACACATCCGACCAGCCGATTGAGGTGGTGTTTGATAACGGAGTTGTTGAATCCAGACGTAAAATTGGCGAGTGACATTTGAGTTCTTGTAAAGATCGATGATTTTCCAGACGTAAAATTGGTGAGTGACATTTGAGTTCTTGTAAAGATCGACGATTGTTTGAAGTTTGTTTCGGAAGTGGGGGTAGTAGAATTTAGTAGTATTTAATGTTCTCTTTTTTGTGAATAATTGATTGTCAATATTTAAGTTAGATTAAACAAGTTTTGTTGATTATTTGATTGTTGCTTTATTAGAGTTTCAATAAAGCATTTATTAACACTTTTGTACGTGTTTTAGAGTCTAAATTATAATTTTTCATTATTTAACTTGTTTTGAGAAATTCTTTAATTATTAGCGTCTAACTTGTTTTTGAAGATTTCTTCAATTTATTAGTGTAAGTTCTAATATTTTATTATTTAACTTGTTTAGATCGGAAGAGCGTCGTGTAGGGAAAGAGCTGCGAATTTATTCCAATTAGTATTTAAGTTTCTAACACTTTTTGTCCAACACATCGTGTTTTTGTTTGTTCTGGTCTAACACTTAATCGGTACTTTTAGTTTAAGTTCCGATTTTCAGTTTCGTTTCATCAGTTAGACATGACGTTGTTGTTAAATTGTTTTTATAATTAATTAGTATTAAGCTAGAACTTAGAAAAAGACCTGAGCTCAGGCCGAACTCTGGATGACGTTGTTGTTAAATTGTTTTTGTAATTAATTAGTATTAAGCTAGAACTTAGAAAAAGACCTGAGCTCAGGCCGAACTCTGGATTGCAGAGTTGCTAGAACTGTTAGGTTTAGTTATAAGTAATAGTATTGCATTCGTTCTACTCCACGACTTTGCAGCACCAAGAAGAAACCCGACAATATTTAACGTATTGAAAAACGAAAAGGACCCACTGGATAAAATGGAGCAGAAGGAGGTATATAGGATCCCTATAAGAGATGTGCAGACAAATCAGGAATCTGTGTACATAGGGGGTCACTAAAAGAACAATTGCAAAAAGACTCGAGGAGCATAAAAGGGATATCGAGCAGGCTAGACTTACCACGTTCCTAGCAATGGAGGCCTATAGCAAAAACATAAGTGTGAAGTGGGAAGAAACAGAGATGGTTAAGCCAATACAAAGCACACACAACCGGTGATAGCGGAGTCTTTGGAGATATTAAAAAGAAGAGAAATGGAAATATTAATTAATGACAAGATAGCATGGGAACCAGCCGCAGCATGGAAATACGCTATAAGTAAACAGAGAGGTCATAGAGCTTGACAATATTTTGAGAAAGAGCACCATTTTAAAGAACTTTTAAGACTAAGAACTTTTAAAACTTTGAAAACTTTGACAATGTTATATGTTTAATTACTTAGTGTTAAAGGGGCGTTTAGTGTTATGTAATCCATCCAGTTTGTAAAGTTATGTATTTAGAGTTTAAGTTAGTAATAAGCTTTTAGTTTGATTTTTAAGTAATAATTTAGTTATTTTAATTTTTAATTTTATAACCAAAGAATTTATTTGTAAGATAACATTATTTTAAACAAGATTTAAGCAAACGTGTTCTAAGAACATTAGTTGCTATGACAACAATGTATAGATCTCTTGATTCAAAACCGTTGTAGAGCGAATTGTACCTGAAGATGGTGTAGATACACCGAAAGCATTTGTACGTTATTAGTATTAAAACTGAGCTTTAGCTTAACTGTGTGAAGTGCTAGTTATTTTAAAGATTTAATTAGTCATGACATTAAAAAACAAAACGAAGACTTTATCAAAGTGAATTATTTAGATCTGAACATTAGAATTGAGAATGGGGAATACAGTACTAAAAGTCTTTAGAAAAAACAAATATAAACCATTACTTATTCCTAACACTGAACGTGATTTGTGGGAATACAAAATGGCATTGTTCCAGGTGTTACTGAAAAGAATACACACACATTGCAACAATGGGTAAGATAAATCCATGGAGTTAGACTGGATAATACAACAGGCACTTAAACACAGTTACATAAGTAGGAGTATCCTGAAACTTTGAGAAGGAGTGAAAAATAAAAAGGAAAGCAAGCTGGAACACAAGGACAAATTTAAAGAGACATTTAAAGTGGAAATAGACTCACTTATATTAAAACATAGAAAAAAGGATAGTATTTACAAGAAGGAACACAGTATTCAATTGTTTAAGGAATGACAAAAACTGGATAGACCAAAAACCAAGTCTCGGGTGTATATCAAATAGAATTTAGAGACATGGATTTACAAGAGGAACAACTATACATAGGATACACTTCTCGCACTCTTCCTAAAAGAATATCAGAACATAAATATGACCTAGAAAAAGAGAAAGCCACTACTGCTCTGGTGCAAAGAGCTTTAAACAGTAAACTGGATATAAATTGGATGGTGCAAAAATCATTGACACAAGAAAATCCACATATAGGAAGGTGGGAAGTATCTCTTGCTATATTAAAAAAGAGAAAACAACCGATTAAACCTATCAACAAATTAGATCCAGGAGAACTGAGTAGTGCATGAAAGTTTTGTTTAAACTAATTTATCACTGAAGATTCATTAAAAAAATTTTTCTGTGAGTATAATAATTCTTACTAATTGGCTAGTTATAATTAAATAATTTTTTAGAAATTTTAATATTTAATAGAAAATAATAATCTAAATTTTCACCAATAATTTTGTTTTTAAAAAACATCAAGCCCATTCTTCACATTAAAAATAAATTTTAATTCAGTATAAAAATGTCCTATTGCTTGATTAATTGTAAATGTTTTTTAAAATGCAGTTTATCATATACTACTGGGGATCTCCGGATTTTTATGACATCATCAAAGGGGTCATTGAGATAAAAAGTTTGGCAATCCGTTCTAAACTAATAGCAAAAAGTGAATAATTCCTTAATTTTAAAAAATTTTTAAATATTTTATTTTAGCTGTTATACTTTGTTATAATAGTATCATATTTTACTAGAAATGTAATATATCCTATATAATAAACAACCTAATATTTGTTAAATATAAATTAAATTAAATTTTACAATGATTTCAGTCATTTAAAATATCTTATTGTTTACTATTGCTTATAAAAAATTATAAAAAGTCAAATTTTTGATACTAGAGGGCAAAATTTCCTTTCAATTGCAACAAACAATGACAGAGCCAAATGTAATGACCAATCAAAAATTGCGTGGGAAACTTGATAAATATAGTTTTAAACAGATACGTTTAACATATGCCACTGGACAACAGGAGAAAATTTTAACAATTGATACAGAATACAAGCATTGGCACCAACATGTTAATTGCCATCAGTGTAGTCTGGCTGATGCTTAAAGATTCAACTTAAAATTTGTAATATTAAATTTTTTACAGTTTTTAATAGTTTTTTTTTTGTATTATTAATCTTGTTTATATTTTTTTATAATAAAACATGTTTCAACAGATAAGTATGTTATCCCATGTATTCTGATGGATAGGGTCATATCAGACAGTTAGTATATAACCTTTGACAGCACCAGCATCTTTTAGGATAATAACTGAGAAACCACCTCTTTACCCACTCTCAACCAATAGAGAAACTAATAAGCATCCAAAGTGATATTTGCCTATTGTGTGGAGACTATGGATAGATGATTCATCATAAACTTATTTCACTATCTAAAACTAGAATAAAGCAAGAAATCTTTATCAGAGACTAGAACAATTGCTTCTACACAACAGGACATTACCATTCATCAGCTTTAAGAAAATGCATGTTAGCAGATATAAAGAATGACTGTTCTCCATATACCTATCTGACCCCATAATAGTGACCAGACACTGAACAAGGGGACATCGTCTTATAAACCACAAACTATCAGATATAAACAAACAAGTCTTTTGATATTCGTGTTAAGAATGACTGTTCTCCATACCTATCTGACCCCATAATAGTGACCAGACACTGAACAAGGGGAAAATAAACGTCTTATAAACCACAAACTATCAGATATAAACAAACAAGTCTTTTGATATTCGTGTTAGGACAATATGCCTCATAATGGATCCCCCATCAAGAAAAATTATTTACTACATCAGATCAAGTAGACTAGTCAATGATTTTACTAAAAGGAGCCAAGTGATAATATCCCATCAAACAATCGAAAGAATTTGTTTTTAATGCAATCCCTTTACTGTAGGTTTAGACTTTTATATATCCATTATCTTTTCTTATGACAGTATCCATTTTTCAATATCTATCACAAAATAGTCAAGAAACTTTTGTGCATAGTGGATTAAAAAAAAGGAATGCAGATTTTTATTCATTGTTGATGATTGACTTGCAATAATTCATACTGCATCTACTTTCAAAACGGAGATACCTTTCTTATCTTCTATAGGCAATGATAAATGATTCCATGATATGAAATGAACCTTTTTGCAATTTGATCTATTATTAGTTCTATCTCTACATATATAAGATTAGTGAGAGTTTGATTGTCAAACTTTACAGGATATCTGAAATGAAGCTTTACAGTTTTTTGTCATGTAATTTTTTAAATAATTTCTGATATCCTTACATTGATGACATTCTTATTATGAAATGCATTTAATTTTTCTTGCTGCATCAATTGCATCACTACTGAATAATGAATAAAATAATATATATCATTTCTGTTGATGAAAAATAAATAAATATTGATGGTTCATCAAATTTTTGTGAAAGTTGACAATAAATTAATAAACTAAAGGTACTGACTGCACAATATTGGATAAATATTCAAGTTTAAACTAGTCAAAAAATGGCATTATTATTTTCTCTATACCATGAATTTATTTTTAATTTGCATTAATTCTAATTTATTGCTAATTGAATATATTATAATTAGTTAAGATCCTTAAGTTTTATAGTTTCCTAACCAGTTACTATCTTCTAACTCTACTGCTTGATCCACTAAGTTTATTCACTTACTTTACCTGCTAAACTATCACTGTCCCATAGCAGAGTATACCTAAATAAGAATCATATTATGATAGTTAAATCATATCTCCTGTCTTAAAATAGGCTATACATACTGTGCATAATGTTTTTAATTTAACTAAAATTTATGTAGTTAAACTTCACTTATATAAAATTCAATACAAGTAGTTCCCACCTTTACAATCTAATTCATTTCTAGAGCAAGCTCATTAAGTAAGAACTCATAAACCAAGAATCAATTTCCCCATAGATATATAATGTTAAAATCAGGAAGTTCTATTCTCAACAAGGAAATTTGACAATAATAAAATTAAGTAAAGGTCAACAAAATCAATAATATATGATTAAATAATCATTTATTTATCTAACCAAATGAAAATATAGCCTTTAACATCAAGCAAATTATTATAATAAAGATCAGCTGCAGCAGCTGAGGAAGGCGCCAAGTGCGTCAAAAACATTTCTGATTAAAGTTTTTGACTGCTAAAGGGCTTTGAGTTTTGAGCTATTTTTATTTATGTTTAGTGCAATCTTGTTGAACTTTTATTATGAAATTATTTGTCTTATTAATATTAAAGAATTTTTATTCTTCATTATTATTGACAAATAGGTAGATGAGCTTTAATGCAGATGAATTACTATATTAGGCACAATCTGGGAATAGAAGTTATTTGCATGATATGCCAATAAAACAGAGGGCACACTATTTCTAATTCTTGCTATCATTTTGAAGTTTTTGATTTTGAAGAAGATGAGTTTCTGCAACAAAACTAATTGTACTGTATTTTATAGCTATGTACAACTGTATGTATATAGCTACATTTTGTAGTGTGTATAAAAGTTTACACACACACTACAAAATATTTATAGTGTTTTGAATAAAATGAAAAACAAATGACTTAATAAAAATTTATCCTACACCAAGTTTTCTCCTCAGAATAGGAAATGAACAAAGATTTATTTCAAAATATTCCATTTTAATTTGCAGAAATTATCACCAAACAAAAAATAATGTACAAATCAAAAGTATTCACATGGTTTCAACTAAAATTGGTATCATTCACAGAATGGAAAAAATTTTCATATTTTCATACAACCAGTACACTAAGAAGTGTTTGGAAGATTCTAGAATTACAAAAAGGTATAAAAGTGGCTGTATTCTTTCTATGTTCAGTGTGCAATAATAGTCAACATGGGTAAAGGTAAAGATCTCAGTCAAGATCTCAGAAGCAAAATTGTTTTTCAGATCCTGACTAAGCTATTTCCAATTTTATCTTCATAAAGCTAGAAATGGCTACAAGAAGATTTCCAAACAGATGATAATTCCAGTTTTAACCATTGTGTCAATTATCAAAAAGTATAGGACTTATGGTACTGTTAAAACTCTTCCCAGGTCTGGAAGGAGGAAAATCCTTTCACCACATACATGCAGGAAAATTATGAGAGAAGTAAATATCAACTCCAGATTCACTGCCACAGTTATTAAGATTGAAGTTTGCAAAGTTGGAACTGATATGTGCGAGTTAATCATAAGTTGCATGCTGCATGACAACGGTGTAAGTAGTCAAGACCAAGGAAAAAGCCACTCTTTTGCAAATATCATAAGGACAATGGACTGAGGTTTACCAAATACATAATTATTATTATTATTTCTGAAGCAAAGTATTATGAAACAAAAATAGAACTGTTTGACCATGCTAATACACATATGTTTGAAGAAATAAGAATGAAGTACTTTTAGAAAAAAAAAAAACACTATCCCTATTGTAAAATGTGGTGGCAGGATTGCTTTTCAGTAAATGGGACCAGAGATTTGATCTGTATACATGGCACAATGGATTCTCTTGTCTATTAAAATGTATTAACCAATCATCTCAAGCAATCTGTCAGAAAACTTGAATCCAAAAATGAAAGAAAAAATCCCAAAATTTTGATCCCAAAAATTCATATGAAAGAATGCTGAAGAAGAACAAAATCAACATTCTGGAATGGTTTATGATGAAACTGGTTATTCCAGTCTGATAATGATCCCAAAAATTCATATGAAAGAATGCTGAAGAAGAACAAAATCAACATTCTGGAATGGCCCAATCAAAGTCTGGACCTTAATCCAATAGAGAATCTTTGACATTACCCAAAAACAACTATATATAATAGACATCCTAAAAATTTTAATGGATTGGAACAATTCTGCATTAACTCTTAAATGGTAACATGAAACTGAATCATAAGTGAGGAAATGAAATTTGCATGAGGAATAATTAACTTTTAATTATGTGAAATTTCCACTATTTTGTTGAAATAAATTTTTTGAATGTATGAAACTTAATTTTTTGACAAAGTGTCTATTTTCTAATGCAAAAAAATCATTTTTTTACTATAATTTATTGATTTTTTATGAATTTTTAAGTAATATGATACCTCTTATCAAAATTATGTAAATAAGCAGAGTATCATATTTCATTCAGTTGTAAATATTTTTCCAAAATCAAAACAAACGTGTGTCTAGTTTTATTTGTAAACAGACTAAGTGATCTTATTACCCAGGGTGGTCCAAGGTCACTTGGAGATGGTGAGCAAGTGAGGGAGGGACACGAACAAGGGAAAAAACTGACTGCAAGAGCATGAAATATAATTCTTCAACTTTGAAGAATTCTAAATCGCATATATAAAATTTTACTTCATATTCTAATTTTTTTATATTCTCTGATATGTTTGTTTGTTTCTATTGGAGCATTTTCCATCCAAGAAAAGATATTTATTTTTTTATAAAATTTTTTAAATTGAATGTATAATAGACTTTACTATATAAGCATCAAGGGAACTTATTCAAATAAATCCAAATATACTAGCCAACTAGACTACCAAGGCACCGGCAGACCTTCAATTTCGGGATGTATATATATAATTTAGGAATTATCGGACTTACGCCGACACCAGCGCTTCCGGACGTGCTAAACCTAGCCATGGGCCCTCTATGGCAAATCCGGGCAGACAGACTTGGCTCAAGTTAGATAACTAATCAAAATCCATTAAACTAGGGGATTTACGTGATTCAAATAATCTTAATCTAGCCAAACTTCCCCCAACGGTTTATTTTAGAATTAACTGCCAAATTAATAATTATTTTTAAATTACACTACGGTGCCACCATCTGTCGGATTAATAATTAATAATCTAAATTTAGGCTAAGGTGGCGCCATCTATTATTTAATATTTGAACTTTAATTTCTACTAATTTCTTTTGGCTAGGTTTAGCCTGTCCGGGAGCGCTGGTGTCGGCGTAAGTCCGATAATTCCTAAATTATATAATACACACACACACACACACACACACACACACACACACACACACAGAACACACACACACACACACACACACACACACACACACACACACACACACACCACACACACACACACACACACACTACACACACACACACACGTACACACACACACACACGTACACACACACACACACACACACACACACACACACACGTACACACACACACGTACACACACACACACACACACACACACACACACACCACACACACACGCACACACACACACACACACACACACACACACACACACACACACACACCAGGCTCTTGTAAAAAACAATATACGTATTGTCTGTCCACGAAAGCCGCGCCTAGCTAAGGTGGATTTGAAGGTCTGCCGGTGTCTTGGTAGTCTAGCTGGTAAGGCGTCAGTGCAGTAACCCGAAGTCCCTGGTTCAATTCCAGGCCAAGGCAAATTTTTAATTTCGGGAAATTAGTAGAAATTAAAGTTCAATTATTAAATAATAGATGGCGCCACCTTAGCCTAAATTTAAATTATTAATTATTAATCCGACAGATGGTGGAACCGTAGCGTAATTTAAAAATAATTATTAATTTGGCAGTTAATTCTAAAATAAACTGCTGGGGGAAGTTTGGCTAGATTGATTATTTGAATCGCATAAATCCCCTAGTTTAATGAATTTTGATTAATAAAATTCTATATTGATTGACACCATAATTCCCTTCCTAGCCAAGAAAGAAAAATGAGATGTCACGCTAATGGGAAGATTTATATTCTGCTGTCTATCAAAAATTTTTGATAATTTGCCATTAGCTAGGTTTTTAATAATTACAGGAAAATCAAAGATACAATTTAAAAATACTATTCTGCACAATTATATAAAATTCTGTGTTGATTGATACCTCAACCACCTTCTTAAAATGAGCTATAAAAAAGTTAGAGGGAATATAAAGTCAAATGTACAGCATATTAAATTATTTTGTTGATAAATCATTGAAAACAGATTATCTTTTAACTTAATTCACAAAATCTTCATTTGGATTCAATATTATTTAGTTAAAATGATATCATTTAGCAAATGAGTTTGTCATCATAAAAGTATTATTCTGACTTTATTAAGTGTTCTGATGATGGATTTTAATCTAACAAATCAAATTTATTTAACAACTAACTAATATACCTGGTATATTAGTTAGTTGAAATTTCTGGAACATTATTTACAGGATGATGTTCCAATTAGTTGGAATTTCTGGAACATCATTTACAGGGAGATATATTCTGGTTTGTGAGTATTTTTGATAGCTATTAATGATGATTTACCTAAAAGCAAAGCTGTAAAAATCAAACTGTTTGGTATGATGTCGTAGTGAAATCATGTTGGAATTTAAAAAAGCAAAAGTCTAGTGAATTGGAAATTGAATATCTAGACTTAAAGATTAAAATTCAAAAAGGGGAATGTGTTAAGACTGATACTATTACTTAAAAAACAGCACTTTCTACAGTTGAGTATAATCATAAAACTTTTATTTGACATCATAAAAGTCAACGTTTTCGGTAGTTACTACCCTCTTCAGGTTTATCTAGCCTGAAGAGGGTAGTAACTACCAAAAATATTGGCTTTTGTGATGTTAAATAAAAGTTTTAACGATTATACTCAACTGTAGAAAGTGCTGTTTTTTAAGTAATAGTATCAGTAAAGAGTAAAAGCAGTTAATTGTAAGTATGTTAAGACTGTTTATAGGAAAGATACTTATCAATCTTTGTTCACTAGGAACACATCAAAAGATCCTTGGAACTATAAGATAAGATAGTGACTTTTAAGTCTTTACTAGTAGAATTAAAACTCATTGATCAGATTGTTTCTAAAATGTCAAAACTAGAATGGGTAGTGAAACAAGCTGAGTCATGGGTACAGAAGTGATACAATTTATAAAATTATGAGAGAAGTTGAACAATACAATAAGAGAAACGGCTAGAGTAGGCAGGATTATAAAGATCACATAATATATTCTTTAGACATTAATAAAATTACACTTAATATGAAAGGAAATTAGAGATAATCTCAGGGGCTAAAATAATGTTTAACAGAAGAAATACTTTAATTACTTGATAAATGATGATCTTATTGATAAGAATAAATCTCCAAGTGTTTATGAAATTCCTTTCATAAATAATCAAATTTGGCAGCTGATGATCTGTTTGGTATTTATATTAGGTATACTTCAGATCACTTGATAAAGGATTAAAAAACATTTCACTGACATAAAGATATTGGTAATACAGCTTTAGCACAGAATAAAAATCAGTGATTTATTCATTAAATGGAATAATGCAAGAATTGTTTAAGATAAAGAGAATCCTATAAAAGGAAAAATGGCAGAGCCATTAATTAAACATTTACAATAAGAGATAACCATACCAGTCAGTAGAATAGATCCTAGTGAGATCAGTTGCACTTAGAAATGGTGTCTAGAAACAGGACTATATTATTTCAATGATTAAAATTATTCTTTCTGTTAGAAAGTGAATATGTATATATTTAGTTTTTTAGTGTTATGTAATAACTTTAGTATCTATAGTTAATTTTGTATGACATTTAAATATATCTGTTAATCTTTGTTATTTAAACTTAACATTTCCAAGGAGATATTCTAAGGAATGCTATTCTTTTGAATTTATTTTTTGTATGCAGATTGAAGTAAGTTATTAAAAATTGAAAGATGTAAACAAATACCCTGAAGAAATATCTCGGTTCTCTGTATAATGGTTAACATTAGCTGATATAGACCAGTTGTTAATGGTCGAAAATGTTTCTTTTATGTGATAAAAGTATTTTTCTGCATAGTGCTTTAGTTCCCTTTTTTTACTTTGATTAATAGCAGAATGTCTACAACCTTGGCACTTTCTTCATTTTTGCAGTTATTCTTTTTTCTTTTTATTTATTGTAAAAACATACACTTGTCTCAGTGTTATGCTTATTATTTGTAACCAATCATAAATCAATATTTACCCATTATATCCAAATAATCCTAATCAAGCCAAACTTCCTCTAGCGGTTTATTATTGAATAACTGTCAAATTTTTAC
This sequence comes from Olivierus martensii, assembly GCA_000484575.1. Lineage (NCBI taxonomy): Eukaryota > Metazoa > Arthropoda > Arachnida > Scorpiones > Buthidae > Olivierus > Olivierus martensii. The sequence continues at coordinate 65,158 of AYEL01091301.1, forward strand.
AGCTCTAAAAGCAGGAGTATTAATATACCTTTATAAATTACGCTCAGATTCTATATTTCACAATTTTATTCGTTTAATCCGAAGTGCTTTTGGCATATTCATAGCCCTCTTCAGCGGTATAAACTTTAACTCTTAAGAATAAAATTACATTCTAGGCCTCTGTTTTACCAGCCTTTTTTGTACATCTAAACATCGCAACGATTTAACAATTAAAAATTAAATTTAAATTTTAATTGTTAAATCGTTGCGATGTTTAGTTGTTAAATCGTTGCGATGTTTAGATGTACAAAAAAGGCTGGTAAAACAGAGGCCTAGAATGTAATTTTATTCTTAACCATATACATCTCCTTATTTTTATGTATTTAACTCTTAAGTTAAAGTTTGTATTGCTGAAGAAGGCTATGAATATGCCAAAAGTGCTTCGGATTAAACGAATAAAATTGTGAAATATAGAATCTGAGTGTAATTTATAAAGGTATATTAATACTTCTGCTAATCATAATCTTCATTTTTACTAGGGGATTTACATGATTCAAACGATTCTAAATTAGCCAAACTTCCCCCAGCGGTTTATTTTTGAATTAACTGCCAAATTAATAATTATTTTAAATTTATGTAGTCTGTCGGATTAATAATTATTAGATTAAATTTAGGCTAAGGTGGTGCCATCTATTATTTAATAATTGAACTTTTAATTTTTAACTAATTTCCAGAAATTAAAAATTTGCCTTGGCCTGGAGTTGAACCATGAACTTTGGGTTACCATCCTGACGCCTTACCAGCTAGAATACCAAGACATTGACAGATTTTCAATTTCAGGATGTATATAATTTAGATATTATTGGACTTACGCCGATATCAGTGCTCCCAAACAGGCTAAACATAGCCACGGGCCCTTTATGCAAATTCCAAATGGCTATGTTTAGCCTGTTCAGGAGCGCTGATATTGGCATAAGTCCAATAATATCTAAATTATATACATCCTGAAATTGAAAATTTGTCAGTGTCTTTGTAGTCTGTCTAGCTGGTAAGGCATCAGGATGGTAACCCAAAGTTCATGGTTCAACTCCAGGCCAAGGCAAATTTGTAATTTTGGGAAATTAATAAAAATTAAAGTTCAATTTATTTAATAATACATGGCGCTACCTTAGCATAAATTTAAATAATTATTAATCCAACAGATGGTGTCACCATAGCATAAATTAAAAATTATTATTAATTTGGCAGTTATTCAAAAATAAACCACTAGGGGAAGTTTGGCTTGATTAGGATTACTTATTATTTGTTTTATGAAGACAATGGTTTTAATTTTTAATAGAAAATATAGTCTTTAAAATCTAGCAAATTATCATGATAAAGAAATTGTCACTCTGATATTAAGGAATTTTTATTTTTTGTCGCCATCATTGACAAATAATCAGATCAGCTTTTATACAGTGAATAAAGCCTTAGGAACAACTCAAGAATGAAAGTTATTTATGTAATTTGCTGTGAAACAATGGCAGCTTGAGTGTATCTACTTCTGCTTCTTGGTCTGCCATTTTGATTTTTTTCTTTCATAGCAGATGATGGCTTTTCTGCTACTGAGTTGTACTGTATTGTATAGCTATGTACAATCGGTTGCAAAAAGCTTTTTACCTATTTCATAGGAGCTGCATGGGCGGAAATTATGATCGATAATACTTTCAGGAATGCTAACTGAACGTATAGAAAGGGAAATTAACTCTTCCATTTGCAAGGGGAACTGCAGAAGCAGAATAAGGTGGGAAAAACCGGCATGATTAAGCACAGAAAGCCGAAGTTTACACAGTATATTATTAAAAGATGGTTTTATAGTTTTATTGTGAATAATGTGTGTTGAACATTCTAAGAAAATATATTTTTTTTAATAATGGTAATTTTAACAATTTTCTTTTATAAAATAATGAAAGTTTAGAATTTTTAAAGGATAAACATCAAATGTTTTATCTAATAAATGAGTGAAAAATAAAGCTTTAACTGTTGGTTTTATTGAAATAGAAGTATTTTGAAATTGTAACTTGATAGTTTTTGTCACAATTGTTTTTGATGTGTTCATTAAATAGCTTTCGCATTATCTTTTTTAATTTTGAATTTAAAAGTCTAAGATTTGCTACGATAATAAATACGTGGAGAGTGTCTTATGAAGTCAAATAACAATGACGTTATTTACATAAATAGATGATTACAATTTGGTTATGGTTACATACAAAATATTTATCATAAACACTATTAACATATTAAGATAACATCGTACAAGTAATAATAATGTATACACAACAACAATTATACCTATATACAATTTATACAAGTTTCTTTCTTAGACAGTTTAAGTTTGCCTTGATTTTACATGGTCTCTATACTTCTCCTTGTTTATAGCATATTTCCAAGGTTGCGAAGGTTCCCAAGCTAGGTGATCATTTAACAGCTTTTCATTTCTATTTCTTCTTAAAATCTCTATTGTCTCCATAATTACGGGTTGTGTTTTTCGCACAACTGATTTCACCACCTTTTGCTTAAAATCAAGGTCTATAGAAAACCGGCGTATAAGTCTGTGCTTATACCGAATTTGTCAAATGATCTTGTAGGATATAAGAAATCAGTGTTCAGAAGCTTTTACAAAAGGGCCTTTGTATACTGTAATGAGGAAGAGGACTTGCACCAGGAGCTACTGTATATTCACAACATAGGACGACAACATGGATACACGAAATCCTTTCTAAGGAGAATTTTAAACAATGTATGAAATAGAACAAGTACACAACGTGTCAAACAAAATGAAGCTATGCATGTCCCAAATAACTACACACCGGTACCATACCATATAAAGAATTTGGAGGTGGTTAAAAGAATTGCCAAAAAGATCAAAGCACAAAAGTTCTTATTGCCAAAAATCATATTAAATTTTGTAATATTGTACTGCAAAAACTCACTTATGTTAGAGAATATTTAGCCACTATTTAGCAGCCAAAAACAAAATGTTTAGCAAATAATAATGTTTTTCACTTACATAATTTATTTCTTTATAACAATTGCTTTCCTTATGATATTATTTTGATTAGCAAAATCATTTTACTGATAATGCTCTCAGTATATAATTATTGCTTTATACTTAGACAAATGATGAGATATAATTGTCGTTTACAACTTACAAAAGAAATATAGTTCATGAAACAGTTGAGGCGAAATAATGTAATATGGATCATTATGAATGTTTTTATACACTGTCATAATGTGCTTGATATATCACTTAATATTATTACTATTAAGGATCTTAATTATAACTAATTGATCTTGAATCGAATTATAACACTATATTTAAATTCAAAATAAACGTAATGACAAATAAATCCATAAATTTAGAACTATATCAACCCTGTTTCATCAGTATCAATATTAACCCTTAGCACTATTATAGTTAACCATTCAATTGCTCATTGATAATGCTTCATCCTGTTAATTGTAAAATATAAATTAAACATTAGAAAATAAATCTTACCTAGAGAAAATCATCTACTATTCTGAGGCTGCACATAGCAGCTTTCATATCTTTTCCCTACAGGTTTATGAACTCAAACGTCTCCACTGTGATCACTGCTGAAAGACTTCTCATCCATAAATATTACAGATGCTACGTAGATAAGCAACTTGCTCATTACCATATATATATAAAAAAAGCTCAATTAGCAAGTTCAAACAAAATTTATTAAATTTTGTTTGAACTTGCCAATTGAGCTGTTTTAATATATATTAGATGCCCAATCAAAGTCATTCCAATGCTGGTATTGATAGGCAAAGCTGATGTGATCCATTATATTTCGTGATGTTATTATTATTTCTAATTTGCTATGAAAATCTCTAGTTTGAGTTAGAAAATACCTTAAATGCTAGAATAGCCCAAAATTTTCCAATGGTTAAATATCTTATTTATGAAAATTCTTAGTTTTTTTTATAATTAATTATTATATACAGTATGAAGTTTTAACAATTCATGACATAAAGTCTGTGAACCAATGAAATGTGAAAAATAAACACGTGTTGTGTAGATATTTGTTTGAAAAAAACTGCTTTTACTTGTGGAGTACTGTACTGCATTCTGTTATTTGATTAAAATAAAGATGAAATAGTTTAAATTCAAAATATGCTTGGCACAATATCTTATTAGGAAAAATAAAAATCCACTTGGATAATGCTTTTAACAATTTGGCATTTATATACATTTTTACTTAAATTTAACAATGAATATATACTGTTCGTAGTTAACCCTTTTGACTGACTCAAAGTTCTATATTTGATTTATTATTATTCTGTGTGGAAAAATGAACGAATGCAATATAATTAATAGGATGTTTTACATACAAAATAATAAATTTAAATATTTGAGAATTTTACCAAGCTTCAGAACAGATATATCATCATAAGCGAAAAAAATTACGTAACTTCGTAAAGGTAAGTCGTGGCTTATTTAAATTGATTGAATTTGATTCAGAATGATAAGATACATCTAAAATCATTTAAAATATCCAATTATCTATAAAAGTTTTGCAGAAAATTGTAAGGAACGTGATTTCGAGCCCCTTAACTTGAGAACGGGGCTTTTGCCTCTCATGGGACCTTCACCAATGAACCTTTAATTAGGTAGCAAGATAAAGGGGTGTCGAAATTCCGCTGGGATTTTTAATACTGTCGTATCGAACTGGTTGAGCTATATGATTGGTCAATCACCAAAACAGGCAACTTTTATTTTCATCAATTTTTCATCCATCAGCTATTACCATTTACCTAAATCAAATGGTTTAGCCCTCTCAAAGTGGCTCCCACTTTCGTGAACTAGGGAGACTACAGAAGTTTTCTCATCAGAGCCAGACTATATAGAAAAATAAATTGTGGGAAATATTAATCAAGCATTTCCAATGTTATCTCATCACACTTGCAAGCCACAATTTCTTAGTTGCCAATGACGAGCTGGCAACCGTTATTTTGAACCCTGATTGCAATACTATTAATAATAATATAAACTACTGCACTGCATTGTATGTTAAACTATAATTGTAATGCAATTATTATAATTCTAAAAATATTTTTTGATATCAGAATTTTTTAAACTTAATTTATCCAAATTGGAATTTTTCTTAATTCCATTGTTTTACATAAATTATTTAATATTAATTATTGTATGTAAATTCTAATTAAAACTGCTTAAAAAATTAGAAAGTATAGAACATACTGTATATACTCTGTTATATTAAGTATGTTATTTATTTGACCAATTTGCAGTGTCTTATAATTGAATATTTGAAATAAATGTCCAATCATAAGATGAGATTTTTCTTAACAGTTTTGCCAGTTTGAAATTTTATAATATAGGCCAAGTAATTAAAAAAATGTCTATTAATGACTTAGTCATCAAAAATATTGGTTAAAAACAGTTTTTACTGAATTAAAAATGTACAGAGATGCCTCATTATAGATAATATGATTTTCAATATCATTATCCCATAATACTGACATTGCATAACAACAATGCATATTCAAATAATGGTGTCCTTATGAATCTCTTGTGACTGTCAATAGTAGGCATTTACTTTGAAACTTGGACTGCAAAATGACCAATTCTCAACTCTGCAGATTTTTTTTTCTGGCTATGGATGCATTTAAATAGCAGCATATTTTTAAGGCAGCCAGCATCAATTCAGTAGTTATGGGAATTATTATACTAAAGGTAGCAGTTACTTCTGCAAATTTAAAGATGCTGTTCATAGCATTGAAGTTTGGCTGCCTCTTGTTCAAGAAGAAAATGACAGGAAAAAATGAGCATTTTACATTGAATGTAAATTATTAAGTCTTTTTTTTTGTTTGTATGTTTATATTTAAAATTGATTGGTAATTAAAAACTGAACATTTTAAAATACCACTTATTGAAATATCTTGTATATTTAATTAGAAAATGCTCTAAATTTTTAAAAAAATTAACTTGAATATAGTTCTTTTTAAGATTTTTGTAATAATGAAATATAGTTTCTAAACATTAGAGGATAATTCTTATAATTTGCAATAGATTATTTTTAATTACTTTAAATTGTTGAGATATCATAAATATTTTATATATATATATATGCATATTTTTTATTTATTTGCAGGGAAAGTCAAGAAAATATAACATTAAACAAAATGAAAGTTTCTAGTGACAGAGGAGTACCAATGGATGTAACTTGACAATGGTTGAAATCTGAACAAGGTACTAGATATGCTAGCCTGCAGTGTTCTGCATGAAAAGATGGGAAGTCAATCTGCAGCTTGGTCCTGTAACTGATGGAGGAGAGAGAAGAAAGGGAATTGCACTCTCAAGTCAGTCTCTGTAGAGGTGATTACCACATCCCATTGACCCAAGAAGAAAGGAAAAGTGATGCTTCATAATGTGCTGTATTCAGTCCCAACCTTTGTCATAACTGCTGTATGTAGATTTAGAAGTCTTTGTGAATTAAATGTTCAAATTCCACATTATGTGTACTACATAAATCTTCAAAAAAATGAGAACAAGTTTGAGTAAAATTGATGGAGAAAACCCTAGGTTTTCTGCTTCATTATAGAAATATTGACTGATAGTTTACTTATTGTACACCATACTGTTTTCAATATCCCACTTTTATGTCATTATGTACTTTATAATAATTGAAGATTGAATTATTTTTATTTCACTATAGATGAATTCCAACAGCTCAATTTAAATCCACACTAATAAACAAATTTGTAAAATAAACAAGTCTTCCTTCCATGTAAATGCTGCACAATGTTAAATACTGTACTTCATTATATATTTTTAAGATTTGTCTGTTGGAATTTAAAACTATATTCATTCCAAAGTCTAATTTATATGATTTTATGAATCAGCAATATAATGATATTTAGAGGGAAGCAATCAACCATTTTATATTGTTAAACAGATTCTTGTCTTGTTAAGAAATTTTTTTCATTCACTTTAAAATTTGTTTGTTGACTTTTATGTTATACTATAATGTAGTGTGTTTTATTTTAAGAATCTTTTCTTTAAAATTTTTGGTTTACTTATTTTAAAATTACTGTAAAATTTATTTATTGATTTAGTGATACATACTGAGAATCTGATGCACCTAACTTTTTTATTGTTGATTGTATTTTAATAAGGTCTTTATTTTATATAAAATGCTTCCCTTTATATAATTAAATGTAAATGTGTTCTTATGCAGTTATTTCCTTGTTGCCATTGGCTGAGGTATAGAATCAGTTCATTTTAAAGATTGCTTATTCTCATGCTAGTCCTTATTTTAGATGTAGAAATTTTTTCATTGCCTTATACAATGGCTGTGATTAACAAATTGATCTGTTCTTTTCCTCAGCTTTTTGGTGATATTCTTGCTATAATATACATAAATATGCATGCATACGTATGTATGTATGTATATATGTATAGTTGATATAGTCACAAAGGAAAAAATTGGTTTGAGCCCATTAATATTTTTGGGAAATAGAAAACCAAAGGCAGCTGTGTATACATGTGATACTGTGTTGTGTACTCAATTGTCAAGTTGGAATGTATGTATATATTGTGGTAATTTTCTAGTAAAAAACCAATTGGCTTCTAGATGTTGACAGTATGACATTGTGACATGATAGTGAATGCAGTACGGGTCCTCCGGTGCCTTTAAGGCATATATGCCATTCCGGCTAATATACACACAGGCTAATCAGACAGATACTAAAATATGCAAATAACATTAAAGCCATATTTGTACTACAGGTTACAAATATATCAGCAGAAAGGGGATAGCTCTATAGATAAAAATAATTTTAATGCTATAGAGCTTAGGATTAACATGAAATATATTTTTTATCTCCTACTTGAATGTGCAATGTGTAATATAATTTTAAATTTCCTCCTTGTATTAAAAAACAATTCTGTTGTAATAAGTGGTGATGTGTTTCTAGATAGAGGATTATAACTGCCAGAGAATTTATCTATCCCAAATATGCAATATAATAATAATGCTAAGAAAATCGTTTTATTGAGTGTTGAAAAGTTCCTTATTAAAATTCCTGGTAGAAAGCAAAGGATAGTTTGTATATTAAAAATGTGAATATTAAACCATTGTGATATCTAAAATACTGTAGTATAAATAAGGCTTTATGTTTAAATTTGCATATTACTTTAAGTTTTTTTACTCATCATTTTATTATTATTTTATGTTGATAACATTAAAAAAAAGATTTGTGTATATGTTATGTACCATTACAGTGAAAGCTTGTTGGCCTTTTGCAATGTTGTTAATTTTTTATTAAAATTTTTTGTTTGGAAGTTATTGTACAACAAAAAAAGAATAATTTTGAATATAATTGAAATATTCAAATCCAGTACAAAGTTAGTAATCATAACTTGTTGTATTGTCAGAAGACACCATTTATGTATATTTTGCAAGCAATGTTCACCTAATTCCTGTTAAAATCAAGTGAACAAATGAATCTGTATGAACTGTCTGTGAAATTTTAATTCAATTCATTATATATGTACTTGGAATTCATATTAGAAAAGCTATTCCAGCTCCTAGGAATTTTACTTTTACATAAGATCCAAGTAAAAAATTTAAAAAAAATTGAAGAAAGTGTTATACGTGAACTGTGCTTGCTATTATACAATATTTACTATTGTAATTTAAGGTTATGGTACTGTGCCAAATTATGGCTAGTACCTGATTAGAACTGCCGGATGATTAGTCTTGCTCACATTTATTGCTATATGGTGTCAATCTGATGAAGTTTCCCAGTGCTAAAACTAGGATACATCACAGTCATCTCTTCACTAAGACTCAATATATCTGTAGTTGCTGTGTGTGTATTACCATAAGTTGCCGTTGTGAAGTATCACTTTTCTTCACACAGAACATCCCTGTACCTCACAGTTGTCAAACGATGTGGTGTACTGTACAGGTTATGTTCTGCACCACTGATTTGTATGACTGAATTGTGGAAAACCCTGTGTAATATAAGTTTTATATTTACTTCAAACTGTATCATTGTAAATAGCACTTTAGCTCGCATGAATTAAAAGCAATTTGACCACGATATCTTTTGTTTTAAATATTGGATTTTGATTGCAAACACTTTGGAGAAATGATACTGCAATTATTTTAAATATATTGTACTGTATTAACATCAACAATGCAGAATTGCAGAATCATTTTATTAGTATCATTTTCATCGAAAAGTTTACTCAGAAAGTTGATATTTGATAAGGGAAATGTTTGCAAAGATAGCCTAATAATACAAGAAAACTTATTTGTAACATAATTTTGATCAAGTTCATATTGAGTTTTACCTTTATAATAAAAAAAACAATACACTATAATTGTCATAGCCAGAAAAAATCTAAATTTAGGAAATTTTAAAAATATGAACACACGTGATTTTCTTCATAATTTCTCCATGGTTTAGAAATTAAAGTACATTTTTCCAATATTCATTCAAATAATGTTTAGAATAATTATTCCACTGTTTGAGATAACTGCGTGATAAAGTAGTCTCTTCTCATCCGGAAACAAAATCTCAAAACTTCATCCAGGTCCGGATTTTTTTAAATCTGAACTTTAACTTATTGGTGTAACTGATGTCCGTCAGCCTGTGAGCTGCTGCCAAATGTCTTTTCCTCTTCAAATGATTTAAAAAAATCCGGACCTGGATGAACTTTAACTTGGTGTAACTGATGTCCGTCAGCCTGTGAGCTGCTGCCAAATGTCTTTTCCTCTTCAAATGTAAATTATTTTTTGAAAAATTCTAAATATTTATTGTCCATGATTTTGTTTTAAAACTTGGTATAAAAAAAATAGTTAGCTTTTTAATATAGCTAAAATATATATTTCGAACTAATAATAAACCTTAAATACAGTCGATTCCGCTTAATTGGCCAGCCGCTTTTTTGGGGCCAAATCGCAAAGAACGAAAAGCAAACTAATACATAATTTAAACGCTTAATTGGGACAGTAGCAGAAAAGGAATGTAGCAATTTTTGACATATTTTAGGGATTTTTCGAAAGTACAGTATATAAACACAATATCAACACTAGCGTGATGCGAATCAGTTATCTATCGTCGTGCATCTAGCAAGTATGCGTCTACTTAATACTATTGTTACTGTGCCTAGCATGGAGGTAAGAGATAGATGGAGATGGCGTGACGTCACTAAACTTGAAGCCGGCTTTGGGTTGACCAAAATGGCCGCCTTTCGATCGTAAAAACTCGGAAGTTTGATCTTAAAACTGTAATAACAATCTATTTCATGATAAAAATTATAATAATAAATGAGACCAAATATTAAGACTTAACCATATAATATACGTAACAAATTTTAATAATTGTATAATAGCTTTTTCTGAAACATACAGTATTTATAACATTAATTGCAATTTGATAACATTTTTTTAATAAATTATTTACAAACATTATTACTTTCTTTTTTTCTAATTCATCTTTCCAATATAGTTCAGGAATATTATTATTTTACAATCTGGAATCTAAGCAGAATAGAGTATTATAAAATTGCAGGTGATGAGTAAAAAGTGATGCTTATTCAATTGCAAAATTTTTTAAACAGTAAATCTCATTATGTATCTTTAAAAGCAACTCTACTGGAAATTATCTTAGAATGTGAAATATTTTTATTAATGTTTTATTTTTTATGGTTTTATTATGCAAAATAAATGTTTCGATCATTTGACGACAACTATTTAAATCTGTATTACATATATTTCACATATAAGCTGGATAAGTTGGAAATTTTGTAAGGAACAGCATTTTCTCTCCATAATTGTCTTCTACTTTCATCTTTTGGAAATCTAAAACGTAAAAACATTTGTAGAAATATTGTTTCACTGTTTCTATTACTAAAGAAATATACAGTAGATGTAATTCTATAATGTAATATCAAAATTAATAAACAAATACTTTTATATTTGATTGAATTGAATTGGCTTTTTAATAAATAGTAGCAAATATAAAGTTTTAATATAGTTATAAATTTTTTTATGAAATAAGATTATGTTATAATATATAAAATTAATTTCTATTTATTAATAGAATATGCCGCAGATATCAAATTGCGTTAATAATTGTTTTTGATATCTATTTGAAACGAAAATACTTGATAAACTTCGATATAAACTCGATAAAACAGACAAACAAATTCGTTACATATAAATATAATTAATATTATCTTAAATATACTTAGTCCTGTGCTAATATCAGTCAATAGACGGTAGAGTTACTATCTTGTCTTTGTGAATAATAATAAATTATTTAAAAGAAATTACATAACCTGCAAAACATTAAATTTGTTATCACTTCGGTTGTTACAACCACCGACAGCACAACTTGGCATGTTTTCTATCTTAAAAATCCTCCTATCTACACAGGATAATATTAGCACCGACAATATTCTGGGTAAACCAATGTGGCGGATAAGCTCCGCCCCGGCTTCAATTTTGTTCGCTGGATTGAATAGACACGCCATCTCTCTCTTACCTCCATGGTATTTAGCGATATTCATTTACAGTGTCGATTTTATTTAAAATTTTTAAATCTTGCCAAGATGCCAAGAAATGAAATTGTAAAATTTATCGTGTATGTATTATTTTTTTAGATCTAAGAAATGATTTTACACTTTCAAGTAACATTACTTCGCTGGATAAAATTAAAAGCCAGCCATTTAATACAAGCCATTGTAGATTCACTGATATAACTGGTGTACCCTTAAAATCTATGGGTGTACAAAATCAAAAGTTAGACTACACTTGATGCATTTTTTGCAGGATTAAAATTTGAAATTGTAAAATTTATCATCATAGGTATTATTTTTCTTCATTATTTATACTGCAAAGTCGCTGTTTAGAACGACTAGTAATAATTCTAATTATAAGCTAAACCTAATGATGTATTATTTTTCTTCATTATTTATACTGCAAAGTCGCGGTTTAGAACGACTAGTAATAATTCTAATTATAAGCTAAACCTAACGGCTAGCGACTCTGCAATTTCCAGAGTTCTGCCTGAGTTCAGGTCTTTTTTCTAAGTTCTAACTTAATGCTAAGTAATTATAAAACAACCCAACAATAACGTAACGTCTAACTGACGAAACGAAACAAAAAATATCGGAACTTACACTATAAGTACCGATTAAGTGTTAGCAGTAAAACGAACAAAAACAATGTTAGACTTTCATCTAAGAAATTCTCAAACAAGTTAAGATAATAATAAAACTATAAATTTATTAGACTCAAAAGTGAACAAAAACAATGTTAGAACTTACACTAAGAAATTGAATAAATTTCCAACCGAATAAAAACGATGTTAGAACTTTCACTAATAAATTGAATAAATTTCCAAACAAGTCTAATAAATTTATAGTTTTATTATTATCTGACTCAAAACACTTACAAAAGTGTTAACAAATGCTTTATTGAAACTATAATAAGCAACAATCAAGACTCCGACAAAACTTATTTAATCCAATTCAAATATCAAAATTTCCACAAAGGAATAAACCTTAAATACTACTAAACTTCTAATACCTCCACCTCCGATACAAGCTTCCAACAATAGTCGATCCTTACAAGAAACTCAATTGTCACTTTCACCAAGTCTACGTCTGGAAATTCAGCATCTCAATTCGCTGTTCGGATGCCCTCTTTTATAGTCGAGTGACGAACACTTCCGCACTCGCTCATTTACATACTTATACGTAAAGAGTGATGAACATTTCCGCATTCGCTCATTTACATACTTATACGTAACATGTTCATAGTTATTAGTTTACAGGAGTAATTCATTTAAGTCATTATTTTTACAAGTAATTTATATATCAAACAAAACACCGATATATCAGTTCAGTGGTAAAATATTATGTAGATAAGATCACATCACTAACCGGGATAGCTCTTCCGGAGACGGGTTCCGACTCCGTATCACGTGATTGCCAACTACGACGGAGAAGCTTGGAAGTAAGTTAACTTTTAAACTAAAATATAATACGTTAGCATATAGGAAAATATTGATAAATAAATAATAGAGTGCATAATAAAATAAAAATAGGACAGGTCAAAGTTAACTTCCTCACAATACTACAAATATTTTCTGTATTTTGGTTTAATAAAGCATTAAAATTGGTACCTAATTATTATTTTTTGCCTATTTATTTATCTACGTATTACATATTTTATTTTAGAATTTATTATTAGTTCATTTAATTCGGGCAGCCGCTTAATTGGGCCAAAATGGATTAGTCCCAACATGTCCCAATTAAGCGAAATCGATTGTATTGTGTTTAGATGAAAAAATAATAGAAATACGCATTTTTAGATGCTAATCACAATATGAGAAGAATATTTAACGGGCATCTTGAAAGCTAAATTATAAACCAATTTTTAATGCTACTTTTCAATTATTGGCTGACTACTAACTCATTTTTTTTTTTTTTTTTTTTAACCACTTAACGTCAACAGTATCATATACGATACAAACCCTTTAACCCCATATTATTATTAATGTATTCATTTTTTCTATCAGTTGACTGTTGTATCATATGTAATACATACCATACAAATGGAATGCCTGAATAATTTGCAGCTTACCACCCTGGAGGATTCCGGTTCAAATTCGGTCCCCACCTCCAGTTTTTCAGCTGTTGAACCCTATTCTTCAATCATCCTGTTGACTTCATCATGGGTATTGGCCAGCCTGTGATGGGCTTTATAAGTGGCCGCCGCCAGATACAGTATATCCCTCGTGCGATATGGCGACTTAACCTAACTAACCTAATAATCTTTGTTTCTTTTTGTAAACAGATGCCGCCACTTTCCATTCCAATCGGGGTGACTCCTCCGCAGGGATGGGCAGTCTGTGGAAAGGGTTGTGAAGAGCGCGGATCAATGGGCCGGGCCCGGACCCCATATTAGATATTTTTAAGGGATGGAACCCGACAATCGAACCCGGGTCTTTCAAGTGAAAAGCCGAAGCTCTTTCACGCGGCAAATCCGGCCGATTAAATAATCTTTGTTTACTGATATATGATAATGATTGTCTATCTTTTAAAATTTTAAGAAAAATACTTTAAAGTTATTCAAAAAGAATAAATATAGCAATATTAATCCAGACGAATAAAACTGCCTTAACTTTCATTAATTTACAATTTAAATTAAATGAAACAATGTCATTCTAGTCTATACTTGTTTTCTCACATGTTACCATTAACCCTCCATAAATCGCCACCCTCCTTTACCGCCAGAGAGGACCTTCGAACCGATGGTGGCGGCTTAAAGAAGGTTTGACTGTATTAAATATAATTAATGTTTAGTAACCTAACATTTTTATAAAAATTAAACCGATCAAAGTTTATTTAAAAATTTTTTACGTGGTAAAACATTTTTATCTAAAATTTATAAATTCGGTGTAAGAATCGACGAAATAATTTAAAAAATCAAAATATGAAAAATACAAATAAAATACTGTTACAATATATTAAAGGATTTTTCTGGCTCCGAAAAATTTCTTTGGCAGGAAACATTTTTTAATTTTAATTGGGGTCGATGGATCAAAAATTAAAAAAATGAAAGGAAAAGCGTTTAGTTCGTTATCGATCGAACTGTTCTACTTATTCGGAACTCCTTTTTTATAATAAGAAAGAAGAGTATTACTAAAAAATACCACACCTATACAACTAAGAATAAATGAGAAAAACTTATTTACAGGCAGAAGATATTTTTCTATGTTACATTTTCTAACCACAGACGAATTACTATCATCGACAGAAGCAAAATTAACTCTAACAGGCGTAACCGATTCGTATTTATAACAAATTCCTGGCCAACAGAATTTTTTAAAATAATTTATATCGACTTATTTGAAATTTTATATTTAAGTTTTTAATTTATTGCCACGCTATAAAATGATAAATTAATTTTAATAGAATTTTTTGGCCTAAAATTAAAATAAATTACACTCCGAATAATTTTTTTATAAATGCTGGCCATTTAATTGGTATAAAGTCCAGCGAGATTATTTTTTATTAAACTTTTCCGTCGAAAATTATTTATTCGCTGATTAAATAAAGTTACATAATCACATTTCGGTCTGGGATTGATAACGTTATCTCGATTTTATCGCCTGTTCCATAGACTTAAATTAGTTTTTCTTAGTTTCTGGTCCCAGACCGACTATAAAATAATTCGCATCTTTCTTCTTGGTGAAAATTAATTGAAGGGCAGCATCCGGGGTATGGAAAAGGAATCATTTTTATTTAATTAAAATTCGGTATCATTCACTTGGTATAATATACGATGGTAAACAATAATTTGATAAACATAGAAAAATACTTTTCATATACAGTACTATACAGGGTGTTTCTTACCACCCGTACCACCCTTTTTTCTCGAAAACACGATGAGATAGGAAATAGGGTGAAAACCAAAGAATCGAATGGGCTCGATAAAAATTTTGTGGGCCCATCGAAAGTAAGGGCACCAGGGGTCAACTTTGAAATCTCCAGTGGAAACATATGCCGATTTTCGCATAATTGGATAGAACTGTAAAAAACAAACAACTTTTGTTTGGAAAGTTTTTTAATACCACCTACGGATGATGAGATATCACAAAGAAAAGATGCTACAGCGTGTACCGCCGATTGGGGTATTCGAGCAATAAGAAAAAGAACAGTCCAACAGAGGTCTGTGTATTTATGTGTACCCTGCGGAAAACTACTGAAGCGGCAAAGAGCAGTAGTATGCAGATTAGGTATTCGGTGGTAGTACTCGAACCTTAGGTGCGACGAGTCTCTCGCCATCACAGTTCGGCACGGAGCCATATTCAAGAGCAAGGATATTCTTACTTGTTTAAAGTTCTTTACCAGTGCACCATGGTAAAGTCACTCTATGCTCCTATAGAGAAGTATGGACATGATCTCGAATGTCGCCATGTTTGAGACATCTAGTCTAACGCGAAGCTTAGATATAGGCACCAATTCAAAACCGAATTATTTTTCCCTTTATATTATACATAATTAAAATTTATGCGAAGGTAGCAATCATACTGGTGTAGTAATCATACTGGTACTCAGAATTATTTATTATTGTGTAAAAAAGAATATAATAAAAATAATAAAAAAATGCCGGATAAAAAATTGTAAATACACACTGTTTTATAAG
Source organism: Olivierus martensii (assembly GCA_000484575.1). Classification (NCBI taxonomy): domain Eukaryota; kingdom Metazoa; phylum Arthropoda; class Arachnida; order Scorpiones; family Buthidae; genus Olivierus; species Olivierus martensii. The sequence goes on from AYEL01091301.1 coordinate 81,396, forward strand.
TTAATGGTATTTAGATGTGGTAGGAAAAAAAATATAATGTTACCATTAGTGCTAAGGAAACAGACTGCCAAATTTTGATGCTAGAAATTACACTCTATAAATTATTTAAGTAATTTTATTTTCATAAATTGCTTGGGCAAGTTTTAAAAATAATCTGGGCAATAGATGTATAATATAAAGTACTTAACTTGTTTTAAAATTATTAAAAAGTAACTCGAACATTTGAATACATAAATAATATATAAGACAATAATTAATAAGTAATTCGGACATTTTATAAATAAAATACTTAATGACTCGAGACAGCATTTTTCATTTCCATACCTCGGCTTCCACATTTTATGTTTTCGTTTTTTTCTTTCAATTTGGGCATTTATTTTCCTTATAATGAAATTAATTTCTGTTCTATAGTATTGTTCAATTAGATCAGGAGTTCCCAAAGTGCGGCCCGCGATGTCAGATCATCCGCCATCTTGAATTCATAGACATTACACTTTTACAAAAAAATAAATAAATTATATCAGATTATAATTAAAAATTGTTCAGTTAAAAAATACATGTATAAGTGCTTCCAACATTTTCATTATTTGGAAGCACTTATATATGCGAAAAAACTTTCTCAATGGTTAAAAAAATACATGTATAAGTGCTTCCAAATATGTTTTCATTATTTTAACATACATATATAAGTGCTTCCAAATATGTTTTCATTTATTTGGAAGCACTATATATAAGAAAAAAATTTTTCAATCATGTGAGTATTAATAAGTCCAAATCGAGATGAAGAAACTTTCTCAATCACGAGTATTATTAAGTCCAAATTGAGATCAAAATAAAATACTTTTTCAATCATGAGTATTAATAAGTCCAAATTGAAATCAAAATTACTTTCTCAATTATGAATATTAATAAGTCCAAATTGAGATCAAAATTAACTGCTTTCAATCATGAGTATTAAGTCCAAATTGAGATCAAAATTAAAGATATTATTTGGAAGCACTTATATATGCGAAAAAACTTTCTCAATCACGAGTAAGTTCAAAAATTGAGATCAAATTAGTTAATGAACTTTTACCAGCGCTGTTAAGGATACATTCAACCGACTTAGAACCAAGACTTAATAATATTATTAAAAAAAACTGCACAAGTTACACACTTCAGATCGATGAATTTATTATTATTTTCTTTTTTATTTGAAATTATTTAGTTATTTTAATAAATTATTTTTGAAATGTGTTATTTTAAACAGTTTATAATAAAAAGTGTTTATTATTGCTACAAATAAAGAACGATTATGCTATAAAATTAGTATAAATCTTTCCCTTTGTGTCTAACTTTTTAGCGATTTGAACACATTTTTCCATAACATTTTTTTTTGGCCCGCCAAATAGGTGGGCCAAATATTTCGGAATTTATAATTTGGGCCACCTAGGAAAAACTTTGGGAACCCCTGAATTAGATGTTGGCCGGTGGGCCAAATATTTTTGAATTTATAATTTGGGCCACCTAGGAAAAACTTTGGGAACCCCTGAATTAGATGTTGGCCATTTCTATTACTACAACCAAAAGCTGCACCACCAGATATCTTCGAATTAAGAAATGATTTAGATAACTATATATAGATATTATTATCCGCCGCCACAAGTAGCCAAATTCAGTTTAGCTCCATGCTTAGCTCTTCGATAATGTCTCAAACATGGCGTCTGGAACCCACGTGACACGGAGTTAACCAATGAAAGGCTTCCATTGTTGGCAAAATCTAGGGAAAAGCGTGTCCATACTTCTCTATAGGAGCATAGAGTGACTTTACACCATGGAATTCACTGACGCCCTCTGTCGGATTCTTCTTATTCGAGTGGAATTAAATATTCGAGTGGAACAATGGAAACATATGCCAAAATCGGCATATGTTTCCATTGACCCTGGTGCCCCTTCTTCCATGTGCCCACAAAATTTTAATCGTGCCCATTCGATTCTTCGGATATATTTTGGTGGTCAAAATTTTTCGCCCTACTTCCTACCTCATCGCGTTTACGAGAAAAAAGGGTTATACCGGTAGTAAGAAACACCCTGTATATTCCCATTAAGTTTGAGTTTCCTACCTGATTCCATTATAAGAAAGATGGAAAGATGGCTGCTGTCCGAAATAATTTGGCGCTTTTGTTCAAAACATTAATATAATATTTTCGAAGTAGTTGATTACCTGTAAAATATATTTATTATTTTAAATAATTTTACTCGTATTTTACCACAAAGACCCGATATACACTTTTTAATTGGCCTGGCTGACTGAATATCCGTAAAATATCTGCGGAACAAAATATTGCAAATTTTAATGGCTCTTTATTCTAATCCAAGCTGCCTGCTTTTAATGTTTAAGTTTTTAATATTAGAAGATGAAGACAATTCGAGGCTACAATCCATTTTTACAAAATTATTTTGGCCTACCAACCATACTTTACTTATTTGAAATAATTTTTAATAAAATAATGTTATTTATTGCTGGAAAAAATTAATTATTTTTATATTTTTAATGAAAAAAGTAACTTTTCCTGTTTATAACCGTTCAGAAAATAATTCTATTTAAAAAATATTAGAATTAAGTATTATTAATGTCGAACAGAAGAATATACTGGTACCAGCGTCCTTAAAAAAATTTTCGACATGCTTTTTAAAACGACACTACACATACGCCAATTGAATTCTCTTCTACAACATTCGCTTTTCTTTGATGAAATTATTAAAATCAGAGAATAAATCGGAAATATTTATTTGGAACTTGTATTAAATTGTTCCAAATATCCTAAAATACGACCAAAGAATGAATTTCGCAAATAAAAAATGGAATAAAACAAGAACATAATTAAAGTCGAATATCTAAATGATGTTGGTTACTACGGAAACAGCACACGATTCATCAAAGAATATCTTTTCCTCCAGTTTTTCCAAGATTTGAAGTGTCGTAACGAGTTTGCCACAATATTAAGAAGATTCTAGACCATCTCTTTAATCCTTTTCCACAGTTTTCTTATATTCATGAACTGTAATACTAAATATACATTTTTTTCATTTTTATTCGCTTCTTACCAATCGATGTAAGTTACGTTATGGCTACATAATTTATATAAGTAAATTTTGAGAATTCGAAAAGGGTTTAGTATGGTTAAAACGCCATTAGAAAATTCCCTGGGTAGAGCTTCGAACAGAAATAGTTTGAAAATTGAGAATATTTCGTTTAAAACATTCCGAATGAGGCATTAATCATCCGTGTTTAATTTATCCGCATTCGTGCCTTATTTCTTTTCTTTAAACTTACGCATTATATTATAAAATATTCGAGTGGAACAAATAAAAATAAATTGTTTATGGTCGAGATAAGTTTTGGAAATTCAAAAGTTTAACGATTAGAGGCGCGTTATAATTGTTATATCTAAACACAGAGGATTTGTTATCGTGTATATATCCTGGCGTGTCTGGATGGTGACGTATAACTCGGTGATTCTCTTTGTTCCCCATTCACCGAGTGATCAACTTGTCATTGGATAAATGAACAACTCGATCATCCTCAGAGGGTTAATACGTCAAAGCCCGGTTCGGATTAAAGAAGATTTATATAAACCGTATATAAAATTTACCAAAACAAATTAATTTCCCATAATTCTTGGGTGTACCTATACAATTAGCCATTGGTTTAAAAAGTAAAACTGGCGTTAAACCTTAACTTTCAATTATTTAATAAATTAAATTTATTTTTAAGCGATTAACTTAGAAAATTAATAAATAATTCGTATTAAATTCTACCGAATGGTCGGCAAAATTTCAAGTTTCTATCAATTTCTCTCGAAAATTTTAGAAATTTAATAGCGATTTATGTAAGTTAGTATATATATTTTATGCATCTACTAAAAATCTATAGGAAAATATAGTTAAATGTTAAGCGGATTGGATGGATTCTTCTTTCTTATATAATTCCCGACCAAAAGCGACATTAATAAAAATATGGGGCTATTTTTATCGGGCATTCTTATTTATTCCTAAGTACACGGCCATACTTAAAAAAAAATATTTTCATATTTCCATTAGGTGGGAGCGGTATTTCTTTATTTTTATATCTATATACATACTTTTTTCCCTAATCGAAGAACAGGTGCAAAACTACAGACAATTAAGATAGGCGGATACAGGCTGCCACCACAATAAAAATTTTTTATGACACTTTCCCGAAAACATTTTCCATTCGTCATTTTTCATCGGCTTCAATTTATCCATTCTTCTCTTCTTTTGTGTCTTCGAATGGCTTTAATCGATACATCTGCACAATTATTACTATTCGGAAAAATATACGTGTTTATCATTAAGAATGCGGCATCACATTAACTACATATCGTCTTAAAAAATCAAAATATTTGGCAGCCGTACAATAATTTAGTCGAAAAGGAAAAAATATATTAAGTACACTCGGAATAACGTTTTAATAAAAATTCCCGAGTTTTTTTTAATTTTAAAATTAAAATTTGTTTTCTTAAAATATAACTTTTTATTTATTTAAAAAATAGGCCATACCATATTTTAATTAAATGTTTTCGACCGATTATTCTAAGAGGAAACGCGCCTAGGTAAGAAACAGTAAATATAACCTTTTTAAAAAATTTAAGAAAGGAAATTGTAAATATTTATTTAATATTTTTTTTCGGTATATAATATTAAAAAATAATAAGTTTTGAATTTACTTAAAAATTTAATATCGACTATTTCTTTTATTTTGTTACGGTATTAAAACCTTCTTACGGAATAATAACGTAAATAAATACGGAAGACAATATTCAAATATTAACTCGACAAATTTACTTAAGAGGGAAAAAAAATCAATTTTATTGGTAAACGGGCCAAATCTGTTTGTATATGATTAAAAATATTTTTCTATTTTACAAACAAATCGCTCTCCAGTATATTTAATTTCCACTTTTCTGTAAAATTCCTATTTATTACTCACTTTTACGCTAATAGAATTTAATTACGAAATTTTTCGGATAAGAGAAAGTCGGAGCTCCTCCATCCAGACATCATAAATATAAAAGTGAAAAAAAAGAATTTAATTTTTAGCGGAGATAAATTTCCATCGGAATAAAACTTTATCGTACGTTAAATTTTATACGGTATATCATAATTATAAATCCGTTTAATATATTTAAAAAAATAAATTTTTATTTCATTTATAACCTTCTTAATTAACAGCGACTCCTTTCGGAAATTCTTAATTGCCTTTAAAATAAATAGCGTACGATTAGCGCGGATTAAAATAATATCTAAATATTTATAATAATTAATATATTAGACATTTTAAACGATTATTAATTATAAACAAAAACTGGCCTTAATTTATCGTCCTTATTTTTCCAATACTTTTTAGCTGAGTAAAACCCGGCCCGAGAAGAGGTACGGGTAAGGATTTCGATGCCAGTTTATAATTTTTTCCGGCTTAAAATAACCAATAAAATCGAGATAAACCAGAAAAAAAAATATTTTTTTTGTTAGGCGCCACCGTATTTCTTCGGTTAATGTTATAGCGGATCATTAAAGACCCGTATCCAAATGTTAAGTTAGAGGTTGCGGTATACAGTGGATTCCGCTTAATTGGGACACGTCGGGTTAGACTAAGCCATTTTGTCCCAATTAAACGACGTAATAATAAATTCTAAAATAAAATATGTAATTCGCCCCAATTAAATGAAGTAGTAATAAATTCTAAAATAAAATATGTAATTCGTATGGGACTAAGCCATTTTGGTCCAGCTGTCATCATTAAACCAAGTAATAATAAATTCTAAAATAAAATATGTAATTCGTAGGGATAAAAAAAATAATAATTAGGTACCTATTGTAATGCTTTAATAAAATTTAAAAAAATAATAATTAGATACCTATTTTAAGGATTTATTAAAATAGTAATAATTAGATACCTATTTTAATGATTTATTAAAATATGATATTCACGCTTGGTCCGCTAACTATAGAAATCCATTGATCTAATGCTTCATCGACTTCTAGATCCTTTCCATCACGCTTTCTTTTGAATGTTCCTGGAATTTCTTTCCGTAATACCCACTCCTCACGCGGTTGATTTTCTTGTTGTAGAAAACGCGCTATGGTAGATTTTGATACATCAGTTATAACAAGAATCTATCGTGGCTTATGTTAAATAGCTGGCTTTTATAATTTTACTAAAGAATGAATGTTTATATTAGTGCGGCGACAGTGTGTCGACGATGCGTATGTAATAAGACTATAAGAAACCACCGGCTCCATTGTGTTAGTCTGTATTGTCTGGTAGAAAAATTTAACTCGAAAAATTACCGATACAATAAAATGTTATAATTTTTATATAAGGAATTTTATTTTAAGAAAGGCGCAAAAAGTACTACTGTACGTAGTGTCGCCATACTTTCGAAAAATCCCTAAAATATATCAAAAATTCCTTTTCCGCTACTGTCCCAATTAAGCGAAAAGTTGTCTCAATTAAGCGTTTAAATTATGTATTAGTTTATTATTTTGATTTCCGTTCTTCGAGATTTGTCCCAATTAAGCGGAATTCACTGTATTTGGCTGCCGTTCTACTACAGACTAGGAAAGAAAACCACCGATACTTAGGTGTAAGGGAGCTAGGGGCCGGCCTCCACCGGTAAAATAAAATTTATGGTCAGGTAATTTTCGAATGGAGTTACGTCATTTCCAAGCGTAGAATAGTAAATTGACCACGGCCCAATGAAGAGTAAATATGGAAACGGACATCCACTAGAAACACCAGTTTAAATTTAATGAAATTATCCTATAGTAAGATACTTTATTAAATTAATATTACAATATCGTCTTAATTTACCATTCGCTATCGGTAAACCGCCGTTAACGTTAGGCGTAAGAATTCCGTTTTAACCGGGTTGGGGTCGGCATTTCGGTCGAACAAAAGAGTTTTTCTAATTTAATTATTTAAATATCTTGTAACGACGACATTCTTTAACGCGATTAGGCCGGAGAAAGAAAGAAATTAAATTCTTTGTATCCCAACTAGAATCTTTTACTTAAGTAGCGCTCTTTTTCTTATCCGCTTTAGCGCTTATAGAATGCGCTGGCCTTAGAAAGAAATTTTCGCTTTTTTATTATTATTATACTTTTGCCAGATAAGAGTTATGGTCGGGTTTCGTAATGTCGGAGAGAAGTAGCCAAAGTCATCGACAGCTGCCGACGATTTTTCAAATTCCCATACAGCGCTACCAGGTAAATAAGAAAGAAAAGACCCTAATTTTAGAAAAGTATAAATATATTTTTGTCGGCGCCAAATCTTTTATTGGCATTTTTAAAAGTGGGTGGTTAAACACGGGCGGGAAAATTCGATTTTATGGGCCTACTAAAAAAATACTGGCAGCCATCAGGCGGAGAAAGATTTTATTTTAGGTTAGTAATTAAGTCGGAAAGGCCCTGCTGGGAGCGTATTGGCTAGCGCTATTGTTATTAACCGGTGCGCAGATAATTTCTTGGGATTATAATATTTAAAATGCGGAAGAGAGGCGAGATGTCTTACAGATGCGGGTAGAGTGGAACCGTCGCGTCGGTCTGACAGATATCGTGTCGTATGGCTGCTAAGGAATTTAATATATCCGGAATGCGTGGGGCACTATACATCAAAATTCTGCCAGTTGTATAAGTCCCGGTAATATTTACCTAATTAAAAATTTTAACGGTTACGTAAATATTGTTTCCAGGTAAAAATTTTATTTCCTTCTCTTTTAATACGCTAGCTGGTTTTGTCCACCACCGATAAACACGAAATTCTGTTAAAAACTACTGGTGGCCCAGAACAACTAAATTTCCCATCCGTTATCGGCTAAAAAAGCCACCGACAAACTAGGCGCCATATTTTGTCGTGTCTCCCGTTTACGTCGAAGAAGATTAGAAATTCGAAACAACTTAGTCGATTTTAAACATAAATGTACACATGTTATTTTTCTTTAAGTTTTCTGCCATTATCTTCCCCCAAACGACGTAAAATTTATTTAGAGTGGATCGGGGGAAGATGCTTACTTTTCTCTAATTCTTTAATATTTAAACAGATGGCGATAAAAGATGGTTTATTATAACCTCCTATAAGCCCGCCAAAAATATAGATGATTTGGTTTATTATAACCTCCTATAAGCCCAACAAAAATATAGAAGGTGGCGGCTATTATCTAAAAATATAGATGATGGATATTATCAGATTATCAATTACTCGCATTAGAGCTATTATCAGGTTATCAAATACTCGCATTAGAAATCGAAAAGTTTCCAATGAGTATGAAATTTCCATCAAAAATTATAGTGAGATATGATGATGGAAAATATGGTATGGGACCACACAGTAAATACGTCATTATATGTTTAGTACTAATTGTATACGAAGGGCTTAGGAAAAACTGTTAAATCCACTTTCCTAAGTGGATTTAACAGATAGCTTATTTTATATGGACAAATGGACAACTCCTATACATCTTTCTTAATTAAAAGAGATCGCTCTATATCAACTTTTGACTTTCGAGATAGGGAGCCACACTAAACCATCAAAGAGTCGAATGTGGCTCAAAAACCGCAACTTAACCACCGTGGATGTATACAATATCTAAATACTGATTTTATTTAATTCCTGTAAATCTATAGAATTTAATAATTTAGTCTATTAACATATACATGGTATAGTGAACAAGAAGTTTGTTGGATGATTAAAGTAATATATGTAATTTTATAGAATTTTAACAATTTATTCTAGTAAAATATACATGGTATACAAGTTTGTTGGATGATTAAAGAGTTCATTTTGGCTATTTATTAAAGAATTTGGTTAGATGAGAGTAAAATATACATGGTATAGTGAACAAGAAGTTTGTTGGATGATTATGAGTTCATTTTGGCTATTTATTAAAGCGAATAACATGAAAAGCGCATTTTTTTTAAAAAATAAAAAATTACCCGATTGCTATATCAAAGATTTTAAAAAATAATAAAAAATTACCCGATTGCTATATCAAAGATTTTGATGGCCATCTTACCCGGAATATTCGGGGTAAGATGACTAATTGTAACTTTTTGAAAAAAAATAATAAAAAACTACCCGATTGCTATATCAAAGATTTTGATGGAGTCATACATGCGTAACACTGGTAAGTTTAAGTACAAAAAATATGAAAGGAAAATATTCAAATTTAATAATCAAAAAGCTAAAGTATGGCGACTTCCCCCGATCCACTATACTGTACTAAATTAAAGTATAGCGAGTTCCCCCGATCCACTATAATAATATAAATATTACTTTTGTGGTGGTTCTTCTACCCGGCTACCGTAAACTAATATTTCTGGTTTAATTGTGTTTACCACACCGCGTAAACTCGAATTTCGTTCGGTAACTAATTACTGGTTAATTCCTTTATATTTTATTGTTTTCTCGGAATGGAAATGGTGCCGATATTTAAAAAAGGAATTTTATTTTATCTAAAATTCTTTACCTGTAAAAATCGAAACTTATATTCTATTTGTGTTCTTTATTTAGAATGTTAGAGGGCGATTTATGTTTTATCTAGAAACTCCGGTACCGGTATTTACCATACGCATTGTATTTCTAGAAACTTAACATTTACTACTAGAACTGCTTATTTATGTTTTACATATATTTCTACAAAGTAGATATTTAAGTCTATTTCTAGAAGCTGAATATGGCCGCTCGGTGTGTCGACTGCGAAATTCGCCTTCTAACTTGTAAGTATAGAAACTTATGAGCTCGATATCGAAATCGTATGTTCCTCCGGTATCGATTTTTTCGTAAAACGATGCAATAAATCGAGCGTATATTGCATTGGAAATATCTATGCCTAGATAAATATTATTTCGCTCCTCATTAAATATTTTGTAGCCAAATTTTAATTTCCTCGACATGTTCGGATTCCTACCTAGTTACGGTGGCTATTCGAATTACGTAAGATGTCGAAGTTTCATTTTTTTTTGGGATGCGAAAAAAGAGAAGCCTAGTAATGTCGTAGTGAAGGCAACTGGCTTTTAGGCTGCGACTATTATTAAAGATAATTTTTTTTTAATATCGATACCCTTTTCTTGGAATGTAAATTCGGTAAGCCCTCTCCAAATTTCGCTTCGACTTCGATCTTACTATATTTATGAATAACGAAGAGCGTTGAAACTTGGCTACTCCCGAATTCGAATTTCTTCGAAATTTTCTAGCCATTTTTTTAAGAGCCAAATTTTAGCTTTCTTTTTTCCAAAATATTCGAAGCGCTTTGGTCGGGTTTAACATCAAATTCATATTTTTATATGTTTTTCTTAATTTTAATCGCGCTATTTAAATCGTTAATAGCCGTAACCAATCCGAAATATATTTAAATGGTAAAAGGTTAATACTATTTAAAACTGAAATAATTCGAATACAGTAAAATTTTGTGTATGGATGAAATTTATTAATGAAGTATTTAAATTAGGAGAAAGGAAGAAGTTGGAATTTTCTTTATTTAGTTCTGTCCACGAACCGAGTTTCTATTAATATAAAGATGCCGTAATGAAAGTAAACGGGATTCATCGAAGTTTTGGAGAAAGTAATATGTCGAATCGAATTTAAAAATGAAATATGGATTTGGTAATCGGAATGCGTCAGTTTACCACGAAAGGTGATTAAAACGGTGGGAATATTAATTGAAAAATGAATTTATAAGGATTGGCCTAGGCGATATTACAAATAGGAGAGCGTTATTTATGTTTTCAATTTCCTAACAATAGCGGTCTATCGAAGGAGAAATCTGATACGACATCAATAACGAAGTTTCTCGCAGTGGTAGAAGTGGTGCAGTTGATAGTTGAGGTGTTCATCTATCATTCGGACAGAAGTAATAGGTGAAGATAACAGTTGAATGGTCTGTATATCCATAGACGGCAGAAAATAGGACAGGTGACGTAATCAATAATGACTGAATAACACTTATAAACAGAGTTATCGCATTCCTTATAGTAAATATTTATATTTCCATAAATAGGATAGGGTGACCCGTAATTTTGCCATTGTATGTAAAAACTCTGTTAATAGTTGGCTCGGTCGGATGATATACGATCCACCCAGGTAAAGGGATTTTCCACCAAATGTTTCGTTCCGAAAATATAAGAAATTTCTTTGGATTTAAGCTAAGCCACATAAATTTAAACTCAAATGTTATGGTGTCCGTCGGTTGGTCTTCCATTTAACGTAGTTTGGCCATATTTACTTTTTAAATAGTAAAAAATTAATATATATTTTTTAATATTTAAAAAATAATGTATATCTTAAAAAAATTAGCGTATCTTTTAGAAATAAAGTCAGATTTTAAATCTATTGGGTAAATATATATATATTTAATGCGGTATTAACGGCTACTTTTACCAATAATTCTCTATGAACTATATAAACGAAATTTAAAATAAACACACTTAAAACTTGATGTCGGTATTTTCTCTAACAATAGAATGGACCATCAAACATTGTTATTATAACTTCGCTACATCTTCCCCGGATAATTACCGAAAATGACGAGTATGATATAGAAGATGCGAAAAGCATCAGGTAAGTGATCAAAATACCAGAATGCTATCTTCATAACGCGACCAGAGACATCTAAGCATTTCGAATTTCGCATAAAGGCAGTCACCATGGCAACTACACGATCCCAGATATATCTCGAAAAGTTTATTTGTAATTACAGATACTGCGCCACACATTTATTTAATAGCACCCGGATGAATTTCGAAATTTTATCTTAAAAAAAATAAAATAAAATATTTCTGTGAAAACTACTGATGTTAAAAAGATTTCTGTTTTTTTTTTATTTCCATTTTTAGATACGCATTTAGTTTCCTTATTAATATTTAAATATTTAAAATATTTCATTGATAATAAATATCGAAAAATTCGAATAAATAACGCGTGGAATTTGATGGCTGTTTTGTTTTGTTGGAGTGCGGGTGTACGCCTTTTGTACTCTGTTTTTGTCGCGTATGAATCATAGAGACATTTGTTCGATCATCTGTAGCTCTTCTTAGAAAAGTGCGCACCTGTATCTTTTTAGAAGAAATGGTGACGTTTCTTCAATTTTCTAGCAACATAGAATTTCTAGGCCGATAGATCCAGACTGTACTTTCCACGACGAATGATTTCTTAGCCGTAGCGAGTGATTTGTTTCGGCGATAACCTCTGTACTGTGTTTACCCGCACTTTTACCAATAACCGTATAAACCTACGCACTCGGATACAGACCAGTCAATAGTACACTTACACTTCTTTAAAAATTTTCACTTATTAAAATATATTTAAATTAAATTTTATAAATAATACTTTGGTCGCTTTTGGAAGGCAGAATTCTTAATAGACATTTTTATTTTTTGAACTTTAGACCTGTATCGAGAAAGGAGAAGTGACGTATCGATCATTGGCCGATGAATTTGTATACATTTAGATATCCTTAACGAGTTAGAATATTCAAAATTTTAATCTTGTCGAGAAATTTTTTTTTATTTTTTTAAAATCAAGAATCCGATTATTTTTATCGCCAGAATAACGAGCTACATTTTATACAACGAAATAAAAAAAGGCAGTTCTAAGATAGCCTCCAGCTTTTACTCTCGTAATTAGGTCTCACTTTTTAATCATTACTGGTAGTAACCTAAATTTTAAATATTTTTTTAAAATTAAAAGAAACTCTAAGTTTTTAGGTTCGAATATCCTTATACCCTATTCTATGTGTTCTACGCGTTACTTCAAAAATCGCTTTACTGTAAACACAGTTTGCAATTTACAGAAATTCATAATTAATGAAGATTAATAAGTCTAATTGATAAAGATATAGTAAAAAAGAAATTCTAGAATGAAGTTATCTTAGAATTGCTTTCTTCTATTTTATTGCGGTCATGAAATATAACTGGGTCTTTTTCTATTTATTTATAAACAAATATATCAAATGTAGTTATTTATCACGGTAGCGGATGTATGTATTAATGTAGGAGCCATTTTAATTGTAATAAGTGAAATCAATTAACTGACAATTTGGCATTCCAATCCAGTTATAAGCAACTAGTAAGTAGATGTGACATTATATAAATTTTATGTCTAATCACAGTTAATTGGAAATTCACTCGATTATAAAATTACATTAAAGAGCCGCTGGCTTTGTCTTAAGATATTTAAATGATATGTAAATAAAATATTTGCTTAAATAGTAATTTTGTACATTTTAAGTTTCCTTTCACTGGCTAATTTTGTACGTAATCGAAGGTAAAATTGCTAAACATTTATTGGCAATTATATTGTAACAAATCTTATGGGATCCAACTATATAGAATTTTCAGGCTATCCAAGAATATAAAGACGCCATTGTTAAGCTAAGAATAAAAAAATCTATCGATAAAAATTGCCATAAATGTATACTGTAAGAAGCCAATCAGGATATTGCGCTAAAAGCCCCGATCTGAAAGTCAAATATTGCATTCGACTTCTATTTAAACTACAACTTTGACTGGTGCCGAACAGAAAGATGGAAATTTTTCTTATTCAATTTTTATATATTGATAACGAAGTTACAAACTATTTTATAGCCGAGTCCGGCTAAAGTTTCGCTTTATTTTATTTTTCTATAAGTAAGGAAACTTTCTTCTATAATAAATGGTCGGCCATAATATATACTGTATATCGAATTACGAAAAAAAAAAAAAATATATATATATATAGGAAAAAATCGATTATTTTTTGGAACAATTCATCGGATTCGATTGGGAGAATCCGTAAGAAATAGGTTAAGCTTGTTTACTAGAAGTACCTCTACTATTAGACTAACATTAGTCGACATTATGTGATAGAGTTAGTATTAACCATCTGTGTGCAGAACCTATTATTGGTTGGTAAATTCTTATTAAATAGTAGTCGACATTATGTGATAGAGTTAGTATTAACCATCTGTGTGCAGAAGCTATTATTGGTTGGACTTTGGTGTCTTATTGGACGAGAATATCCTCGACAACCAAAACTTTTATATGATTTACTTTAGATAATATCAAATATTCCATGAATAATAAGTAGTTTTCTTTTTAAAATTGGCTCAACTTCCCATATACCTATTATTGGTTGGACTTTGGTGTCTTATTGGACAAAAATATCCTCGACAACCAAAACTTTTATATGATTTACTTTAGATAACATCAAATATTCCATGAATAATAAGTAGTTTTCTTTTTAAAATTGGCTCAACTTCCCATATAACTTGGCCAATTTCCAGGTATAATAATATTTTTTAGCCTGACCATTCGCGCCCAGCTTATCGTTATTTATTTATTTTTTCCTTTCGATGATTTAATTACATTCATTTTATCTTCGCTTATCTTATTCCAACACTTTAGGCTTTAATTCTACATTTTGCCTTTAGAAATAAGAAATAATATAATATTTATCATTTTTTATTATGAAATGTCATGTAATTAAATAATGCGTATTTAAAAAAATACAGTCAAACCCCGATAAGACGCCACCATCCGTTTGGGGACCATTCTGGCGGCTAATCGGGGTTGGCGGTTTATCGAAAACACGGGTAGTATAAAAAAAAAATGAACTCCGAATTAATTAAATTTAATAAAATACAGTACATTTATATTTAGCATCCAAACTTAATATTTCAAAAACCTGCATACTTTACAGTATACTGTAGTATACGTATTGTACATGTACAGTACAGTACTATATAGAAAATATATGCATCTACTGTTCTGATCATAATATATATTGTATTTTAGAGAAATCTCTGTAAAATACTGACTGCATACTTTACAGTATACTGTAGTATTCGTATTGCATATGTACAGTACTATATAGAAAATATGTCCATCTACTGTTCTGATCATAATATATATTGTATTTTAGAGAAATCTCTGTAAAATACTGAGCTGGAGTAGCTTACTCCTCATTTGTTCGGTACGCAATAAACGATGGAAACCATCTGGTTCTTACGATATTAAATTTTCTACAACCTAAGTGTGAACCAGGCTTAAAGAGAGACGTGATTAACCATTAACTACACCTTCCCCCGCTGGTTACGAATGAATTCACATAGCTTTTCATACTGTATATACAGTACTGATGAACTTGAGGATGTAAGTCACCTTACCTGCCCCTGGCGGAATAACGAGGACAAATACAATACCAAAAGGAATATTTGTTTAGACGTTTCTATTGGCGGAAGTGTGAACCAGGCTTAAAGAGAGACGTGATTAACCGTTAACTCCACCTCTCTCCCCGCTGGTTACGAACGAATTCACAGAGCTTTTCATACTGTATATACAGTACTGATGAACTTGGGGATGTAAGTCACCTTACCTGGCCGAATAACGAGGACAAATACAATACCAAAAGGAATATTTGTTTAGACGTTTCTACTGGCAGATGGCAATGGCGTTCTTATCGGGATTGGCTTATTCCATTAATATAGGGAAGATCCGTTCCGCTAAATTTCTTGGCAGTCAGCCAGGGTGGCGACTTAACGGGGTTCTTTTATCGAGGTTTGACTGTAGTTCATTTAAAACACTAATAATAATATTTGGTGAAAGAAGATCCAGGATGGCGACTTAACGGGGTTCTCTCATCGACGTTTGACTGTAGTTCATTTAAAACACTAATAATAATATTTGGTGAAAGAAGATGGTGCCATCTTTCGATAGATTTTGATACTAACTTTCGATTACCAAAGCGTTATTAATTTTCTTTCTTCGTTTATAATTTTATTTGTATATATAATCTATTTGATCGTTTGAATTAATAAATTTTGTAATAATTAAATTTTAAATGTTACATTATAATTCTAAAATTTTCGAAAGAAAAAAAAGTAATAATAATACTATACGTTGACGATAGTTTAATGCTGTTGCCATCTGTTGAGAAAATTTGAAACGATTCGGCCAATTTGTAATTGACATATATACGTGACTATTTCAGTTTTAATTTTGAAGAAAAAAGTACACTGAAAATTTACGAAAATAATTTTGAATGACATTATTCATAATTTTATTCAAAGATTCGGTTATCTTAATAATAATACTATACGTTGACGATAGTTTAATACTGTTGCCATCTGTTGAGAAAATTTGAAACGATTCAGCCAATTTGTAATTGCCAGATATACGTGACAATTTCAGTTTTAATTTTGAAGAAAAAAGTACACCGACAATTTACGAAAATAATTTTGAATGACATTATTCATAATTTTATTCAAAGATTCGGTTATCTAATTGTAATTTTCAATTATTAAGAAATAAAAATATTTCCTGCGCTATCTGGTTATTGTTAGGGATATTGGATTTATTTGGCTCGGTATAGTAAATTTGTCGTTCAAAAATAAATAGTTTATAATAGTGGCTTTATGACAGCTCTTTTGGGAATGTCAGACAAAAGTGAAGAATACGCTGCCGAATTTCCTTTGGATGACGACTTGGATAAACACGACGGAGGTGACGATACACCTATCGAATACCACAAATCCGATGAAAACGGAAGTACCGAAGGAAACATCGAAAATGAATCGAAATCGTCAGATACTGTTATAAAGAATAAGATAGGAGAAACAAATAAGAATTATCCAGAATTTCGTTTTGTATGTAAGAAACACAAGTTAACCCAATATCCTCCCGAAGAACCTACATATCATATCTTCGATGAAGATCAGACAGCCGCTTGTCTACATCGAGCCATACAGAAAAATAACATAGACCAAGTGCGAGAGTTATTGGAATCTGGAGCAAATCCGGACGCTCCAGATATTTCTACAGGAAAACTGCCAAAATAAGAATTATCCAGAATTTCGTTTTATATGTAAGAAACACAAGTTAACCCAATATCCTCCTGAAGAACCTACATATCATATCTTCGATGAAGATCAGACAGCCGCTTCTCTACATCGAGCCATACAGAAAAATAACATAGACCAAGTGTGAGAGTTATTGGAATCTGGAGCAAATCCGGACGCTCCAGATATTTCTACAGGAAAACTGCCATTAATCGAAGCGACTAACAGAGGTTACACTAGTATCGTAAAAGCCTTATTAATCGCTCACGCCGATGTCAATCTGGCTAATATTCAAGGTACAACAGCTCTTCACGTATCTGTCGATTCAAAGAATTTCAACAAAGAGATAGCGCAATTATTCCTAGAACGAAGAAAGGCCAATTACAACATTCAAGATAAAGTACAACAGAATACACCGCTACACATATTGGCACGCGTTATTGTGTCCATGAAGCATACGAAACAGGAAACAATGCTCATGTATCTGTCGATTCAAAGAATTTCAACAAAGAGATAGTGCAATTATTCCTAGAACGAAGAAAGGCCAATTACAATATTCAAGATAAAGTACAACAGAATACACCACTACACATATTGGCACGCGTTATTGTGTCCATGAAGCATACGAAACAGGAAACAATGCTCGAATTGTTAGAAGACATGATCCCACGATGCGATTTGAATTTAAAGAACAAACTCGGAAATACCGCCCTTCACATTTTGGCCATGGGTAAGAGAGACGACGAAAATGCTATTAAAATATTTTTAGCTGGAAAACCCGACCTGAATGTTCAAAATCATCTGGGAGAGACACCTTTGGCCACCGCTATAGATCACGGAAATTACAAAATGGCCTTAATTATTTTAGACTACGATGTAGATATAAACATAAGAGACAGGTGCGAGTACACTTTCCTACATTACGCCGCGAAGAAAAATGCGCCTAAAATTGTCAGAAAATTATTAGAGAAAGGCGCTGACGTAAACGCTCGAGATCCTTGCGGAGATACCGCCTTACACATCGCGGCTGGAAGAGGGTTTCACCGAGTGGTCTTCGAATTGATACAACATCCCGAAATCGAACTCGACCAGCCAAACCAAGATGGATATACCCCTCTGTTATGCGCAGTCGATAGTGGCTTTCTCAGAGTGGTGCGGATGATGATCGAAGCCGGATCCGATCGTACTATTCGATCGACAGAAACTCGGAAAAATATCATGGATATAGCGGAAGAACAAAGGAAAAGAAATAAACGCGATATTTACGATTTTCTGCAATCGCTGGGAGAAGAGCTTATCGACCATACATCCAAGAAATCTAGCGTTAGTTGGCCAAAAGTTACTAATGGAAGCTCGGATAGCGATACACCGCGGGAAAAGTCGGGTGCTACAACGCCCAAGTATATGGACAAATGGCGTGAAAGCACTCCACAAGATAGATCGGGCGCTAGCACACCGGAAGAGAGAACATCCATCGATTTAACCAAGGATTTATCCGATACCATGGCACCAAAAGACGAATCGAAAGATTTAATCAAACAAGAAGTAATTGAATCTTATTCCAATATACCAAAAAATATTATGGAGGATAACATATCGGGAGACGAAACGGAAAAGGACGAATCTGGTTCACCGAAGGAAGAAACTAGCCAACTCTTACGGAAAACTAGTGAAACATTATTGGAAGAAACAAATGACCAACCTCCAGAAGAAACCGTGACAAAAGAACCAGAGGAAACTATTAAAGAAACATCGGAAGAAACTGGTAAAGAAGCGCCAGAAGAAATATCTAACGAGTAAATACTAGAAGAAGAAATAAATAAAACGTTGGTAAATAAATTCTGAGTAACAGACTATTTTACGTAAAAAGTGATCCGACCGTACAAATATTTAAATTTTGTCAATGTATTTTATTCAAAATTATGCGTACAAATAAACGCAGTCATAAATTAATAAATTATAATAATATTTTTATCATCATCGAATTTATCAAGCATCCCGAAAAGTATTAAACAACATTACTAATATTAGATTAATAATAATTTTAATTTAAACCAAAAATTAGCTATAATAAAAACAGCCGAAACACGGTTAACATCGCGCTGTAAAACACTGATAATGAATGTGTAGATGTATTTATATTTTAAATTATTTGATAAATGTTTCGGTCAGTTTTATTCCAAAATAGAACAAAACGATATATAAATTAGGTGTATCCAGCTGTCCGTCCATCATTTCGCTAACTGGTGTATTCATCTTTTTAACGCAAACTTTCGCCAAGCGTGGTGCTAACGTCGTCCGCCATTACACTCGATCAAACGTGCTTAGCGCGGGTATTTTCTACTTTCTGAAATAATTATTTTTTCCTGATATGGCAACTTATTGTGCTGTTATTGGTTGCACAAATTCATACAGAAAACTAAAGAAGTGGAAGTTGGAACAGTGTACTGAACATGAGAATAAATTACACGAAGAATGCGAATGTTTCGAGGGTGCAATTGTCTCCTCACCGAAGCACGACGAAAGTGGTACAGATCGAAAGGGGGTCTGAAACACCCAAAAATTCCCTAGTAGACCAGGGGTCTAGAGTCAAACGTTTACCAGATACAGAGGCGTATAGGCGGCATAGGTAACGGAACACGGGAACGAGACGCGTCGCGTCGCAAACTGCGGCCAGGCCACGCGCAACGTCAAACCGCATCCGCATGCGCAGTTTGTAACCAACGGAACTTTGCGGCTCTATATCTCGTAAACGTTTGACTTTTGACCCCTGGTCCACTAGGGATTTTTTGGTTGTTTCGGCCCCCCTTTCGATCTGTACCACTTTCGCCGTGCTTCGAAAATGCGACAATTGTACCATGTAAAAAATTACAAGTACTTAACTGAAAGTTTTATATTTACTTTGAAAAATTTTAATTTATAATAATTATTCCATTGAATGAAACTTGGGTATTTTTTATAATGTAGCTTTAACATACAGTATTTCAAAATTATATTAAAATCATTGATTTATATCAAAATATCACAATTTTTTTTATCTATTAAATCAGAATTTCACTTTGACATACAGTAAAACCTCGATTTTACGGACTATAGGGGGCGAGACTAGTCCGTAAAATCGGAAAGTCCGTAAAATCGAAGCAAAATTTTTTTATAAACATTAATTAGCATTTTCAACATACCTGTCATTTTTTATAAACATTAATTAGCATTTTCAACATACCTGTACTAATTAATGTGACTTATGCCTGCAGAGTATTTAAAAATTAAATTAAAGAAAAAATTAAATTAAAAAAATTATTTTATATTAAATTTAGGTAAGTTGTTAAAATAAAAATGACGCATTATGCAATAAGAGAGTGTTATCCACCAGTGCAGATAAGAAATGCTAGATGTAGCTATACTATATACAGTTTATCCAGTGCACATAAGAAATGCTAGATGTAGCTATACTATAGACACAGTTTATGCAAATATTGTATAATGTAGCTATACTGTAGACAGTTTATGCAAATATTGTATTAATATTATTTATTTTATTAGGATGGTGTCCGTAAAATCCGAAGTCCATAAAATCGAGGTTTTACTGTGTACTATGGACAGTTTATGCAAATATTGTATTAATATTATTTATTTTATTTTTTGGGATCGTGTCCGTAAAATCGAGGTTTTACTGTAATGTAAAAGTGTGTGTGTTTTCTGTCCGATAAAATTGAGGTTTTACTGTATTTTCGAAGTATGTTTTTATTAAACATCAGTCCGTAATATCGAGGTTTTACTGTATTGTGCTGACAATGGAATTTTCAAAAGTACTTCACTTAAACTGTTTTTATGTTATTTCTTGCTTATTAGTGCTATATTAATTGGTTTTTATATTGTTTTATAAGATTAAGCAGTTATAGTTTAACAGTTAATCATTAATATGTTCAAAAAAAGAAAATGTGTTGAATGTTGAAAATTTACAATTAAAAGTCCTGTTTATTAAAAATTTGAAGAATTTTTCAGTTAGAAGTTTGATTAAATGATAAATTTTTTAATTATATATTTATATTTTTAAATCAGGAATGTTAAACTTGGTGGATTTGGCTGGTAGTGAACGCCTTAAAGAGTCATGTTTGGAAGGCAATCGTCTTCAGGAAACTAAAAATATCAACAGATCGTTATCAAATCTTGGTAATGTCATTATGGCTTTGGCTCAGAAGGTATATTTTATGAATATTATTTTTTACACGGTGATCAAAAAGTCATGTAACAATACCAAAAATTCATTGTACATATTTATCAGGCCTTTTATTTGTTTATAACTTTATAAAATAACAAATTAACAAAAATTTATGGAAAATATAGTTACAAGCTTACAACAAGTACTGAAAATGTCCATTATGCTGGTTAATACATGCATTATCATGCTGATGCATGTGATCCTTTGTAGTGCATTTGCTGATTCACTTATGATTGAAATACACTCGTCAATGTTATTTTTAAATGCCAATTTATGATAATGTTCCACACAAAAGAACCCTGTTTAAAAAGTCTTTTCAACAGGGTTCTTAAACTATCAGTTTTAAAATGTATTGAAGTTTGGGTTGCATGACTTTTTGATCACCTTACATAAAAGTTATAAATTTTCTGTTAACTACTGATTTTTTCATTTATAAAATTATTCTGTTTTAAGGCTGATCATATTCCTTACCGAAATAGTAAACTTACACATCTTCTTATGAATAGTCTTGGTGGGAATAGCAAAACTTTAATGTTTGTGAATGTTTCACCTTTGGAAGAACATTTAAATGAAACCATCAACTCGTTAAGATTTGCTACAAAGGTACATATAATAAAATTTCTAATATAAATTTTTATAAAGATTACAATTTTCTATACATAATATTTAAAGTAGTTTTTACCATAGAGAAATTATTTAATAGATCATTGAATCAAAACAATTACTAATAAAGTTGCAAATGTTTATTAAAAAGGAAAAGTTTTTGCTGAATTAAAGTTAGAAGAAATTAAGTTATTCATTTATAAGATGAAGTACAAATGTAATTAATATATTAACATTATATTATTTTTTAAAGAAACAAAAATTCTTTCATATAGCAGAAATTACTTTAATGCAACATATTAACTTTCTTCCTAACATATTAAGAAAAAATAACTAGCTGATATTTTGAAAATTTTCAAATTTTGATTCATTGATTCGTGCACAAAACAAAGTAGTAAACATTAATCAAATATTTTAATTTTGGCATTTATTAATCTAATAAAATTTATAATATTAGTATAAAAATCTTGTTCATCAATATTTCATTTATTCAGACTGAAAAAATAGATTACAATTACAAATTACAATCATTCATTTTGTAAAACTTAAATTTAGAAGTTTTATCAAAATGAATGATTGTAATTTATTAAGTCATCTTTAATTTAATTAATATCATATAAACAAGATCCAAAAATTATTTTAAAATTTTCTAATTAGCTGAAGCTTTAGCTTCTTATTAATATGATTTAAAAATTTTTTAAATTGATTTTAATTTTTCCCCATAAAAATTTATAAAATACAAAAGGAATTAGTATGCTTGTAAATATTTAAGATGCACAACTTTGAAAGAATTAAAAAATAGATTAATTGTGTTTGTTTAGCATATATATTTATACAAGACCATATTCAAAATTTTCTGAATTCTGAATAATTTTTATTATTTCATTTTCATATTTATATAAATATACAGTACTCTCTGACTTTATAAGAAGACTCTATTGTACCATTTAGATCACAAGTTGATATTGTTATAAATTTGAAATATATCTCTTGATTGCTCATTACCATTATTCATTATGCTATAATACTGCAGCTTAGTAAAAGCACCTAAAACCAAAGGAACCAGATAAAATGAATGCTCTTAGTACAGTGGTACCTTGCAATTTGACACTAATCTGTCACTGAACTAATGTCAAATTGAGAAACTGTTGATTTGCGGGATAATATTTCCCATATAAAACTACGGAAAATAGATTTATTCGTTGTTGGATCCTGTCCTACTCTCATAATGGGTGAGGTGAGAGTAAAGAGGTTTTATAATGAGAGAGATATAATATATTATTTACTTTACTATATGTATTTTATTATTGTATAACACCTTAAATTACAAAATGCACTATCCTATACACAATACACCCAATTTATTAGCTCTTGGATGTTGGAATGAAGTCTTCATTATCCTGTTCTATTTTTGAATCTGTGAAGCCAGCTTCAACTTGCTTTATATTCCTCAGTTTGAT
This sequence comes from Olivierus martensii, assembly GCA_000484575.1. Classification (NCBI taxonomy): domain Eukaryota; kingdom Metazoa; phylum Arthropoda; class Arachnida; order Scorpiones; family Buthidae; genus Olivierus; species Olivierus martensii. Next base: position 104,555 of record AYEL01091301.1, read on the forward strand.
CTGAGATACATCTTGGAGTTTTCTTCTGCAATTCTTTGAAAATTAACTTAGTCTTTTCATAGATAATTGCCTGAGTTATTTCATCTTTATTTGTCTTTCTCTAATCCAGATGAGAAGTAGTTTTTCCATCTCTCTTTGATTAAAGATCTATTCTTGTCAGAAATCTTCATTGCTCCAACAAACATCCTAGCACACATAATCTATGTCTGTTGCAAAACATTGCCAAGTTGTCCTAGGAATGCATAGAATTGAATACAGACTGGAATGCGTGCTTAACGTTAGAAAAGCTAGGACGTGAGATGTGTGTGTAGAAAAGGAAGCTGATGATGTTTAGGTTGGCTATTTTTACAAACGTGCATTCAATTCTATAGTTAATTGGCTTTATCTTGCTGGGATATATCTGGCCATTAAAACAAAGTCAATTAACTATAAAATTGAATGCACATTTGTGAAAATAGTCAATCTAAACATCGCCAGCTAAAATCAATGGCTTTGTTTTTCTAACATTGAGTAAGTGATCGAGCGGTCAATCCAATATATTGTAAGAACATCATACACTTGAGCTACATCTATAATTGTTCCACCTTTCTGTACTTTATCTACAATTTCTTTCTTCTTATCTATGCTGAATCAAATGTTCTTCTTTCCTGAATTATTCCTCTGTTCACTTCTCTTTGAACCTATCCCTAAATTTCACTTAAAAAAATAATAACTACAGATGCAGAAATTTTTTACTTTCTAAAAAATGCAGAATTGAAAATTAAAACCAACAACATGGCAAACACCAAAGCAGTCCAATAAGAACTGACAAATAACAAATGACATCACACAATTTCATGCACACGCATGCACCATCCCCGAAACTCAGTTGTCGAATTGCGGGACATTGAATTGCAATGTACTACTGTATATAAAATCACTACATATGGTTCCTATATTGGTGCTCGTGCACTAATTTCATTCATCACAGGGCTTGATTGGTCAACATATGATTGATTGATCATGAGTTCAATTTTTACATCTTGATCATAAGTACAAATGATTGTATTAATATTTTTATATAACAATTTTCTAAAGTTTTCTGATTTAGAATTAATAATGAAAAAATTAATTTTATATTTTAGGTAAATCAGTGTCAAATTGGAACCGCCCAAAAAGTATTGAAATAATTGTAATCAATATAATTTTAATATATAAATGAAATGCTTGGTAAATATATATAAAATATTACAAATTTATATAGAACAAACTGTCTCTAATGAGGAGGAGCTAATTGGACAAACGTGCGAAAAAAGTGACCAATACGCGATAGTAGAGTAAACGGTATAAAGTAGCGGTAACATATATTAAGTTTTCACCGCAATAAAATTTTTCGAAATTTATTGTATTTTAATTATCAATTATATATGAAGCTAAAAATTAAATTACAAAACCTTATAATTAAAACTATCGAGATAAAATTTCCAACAATTTTTCATCTATTCGTTTTTTATTTAAAAAAATTAAGTTACGCTGTAATTTTTAATCCTATCTATTAGAATGTGAATATTTTCTAAAATCAATTAATAAATAATTAAAATTATTGTAGTTCAATCTGTAATTGATGTTTAATTATTTAATCGTAACAGTATTCGTGTATTATTATTTTTGCGGAATTTAAAGTTCCTTCGTTGCCCATGTTATACAAGCTGTGTTCGATTTGACTATACTGGCAGCACTAGTGTAGCTTTTTAGTGTATAGTTGGTGCATCGGTGTAGGATTATTTTCTAGTCAAAACAAATAAAGTAGTGTAGCAGTTCAAGATTAGCGAGATGGCTAATCTTGAACTGCTACACTAATTATCGACAATTACTCGTTACTTTCTACACTGCTACACCGTGTCTCCAGTCAATAGAGAACAGTGTAGAAATGCAAAGTTATGCCCATCTGTGTTTATTTTGTTGTGTAAAATAAAATATCTGATATACATATCAACCGCAAGCTTGTGAATGAAAAAAGTTTGAGAAACGCTGGTCTAGTGCTATATACTAATCACAATCACTGATTACTATATGTTACATGTAAATATATTGTGCTATTCATAACATAGATGCCTTGGATTGGCTACTACTGTTATAAATAAATAAATTCAAATCACTCATAAATCATTTAATGCAGTTTTTTTTATTATACAAGCTAAAGTATTTACTTTTTTTTTGACTATGTTAAACCAAAACTATTTAAATCAAGTACAGGTTGACTATCAAAAATCCGGCAACCTCGGGACCTGAGAATTGCTGGATTTTCGAAAATTCCAGATTTTTGATGTATATATATGCTGTATATATTTAACAGAAAAAAACTACTTGTACAGTGCTTTAGAATATAAAATTAAACACTAAATGAAATTTTAATGTTCAATAACTTAATAAAAGACTGTAATTCTACAGAATGTTAACTCAACTAAATAAAATAGTTCCTCAGAATTTTAATTCAACTAGATAAAATAATTCTACAGAATTTTTATTTGTTACTATATCCTCGAAAAAAGTTAAAAGATTTTATATAATGCCAATAAGCAAAAAGTAACCAGAAAAACATCAAAATGTTAAAAAAAATTCTAATGCCAACCATATCTAAAAAAAGCCAAAAAGAGCTCATTTGGTGTCAAAAAAAGCCAATATGGCAACCTTGGTTGCAACCATGACCAAACATCAGATTTTGGAGTACAGTCCATCAAAACATAAATGGCACCTCCTCAAAACAATGGCATGCCAACATGGTAAATTTAAAAAAAAGCATTCTGTCATTCATGCCGAAAAACTGATGGAACCAGAATATTGATTGCTGGATTTTTGATTATCAACCTGTATTGAGATTTTGACCAATATTGTGAGTCTTAGTTTACAATGAATATCTAAATCTAATTATCTAAGTACTAAACTAAAGTGAAAAAGCACATTAAGCAGTTGAGAATAACTTCCAACTAAATATAATAATTCTATAAAATTTTAATTCATTATTGTACAAAATGTTAAAAGATTTTATATAATGCCAATAAGGAAAAAAAAACCAGAAAAAAACGCCAAAATGTTAAAAAAAATTTCTAATGCTAACCATGTCTAAAAAAAGCCAATCTGGCAACCCTGGTTGCAAGCATGACCAAACATCTGATTCTGGAGTACAGCTCCATCAAAACATAAACAGCATCTCCAGAAAACAATTGTGCGCTAACGCAGTAAATTTAAAAATGCACTCTGACATTCATGCTGGAAAACTGATGGAACCGGAATATTGAGTGCTGGATTTTTGATAGTCAATCTGTACTTTATAAATTTAGGGATACATAAATTTTCAGTTTAAATAATTTTAAAATATTGTAGAAATTGAAAAATGCTATAAAACGATAAAATTCTCATTAAAAAAAAGAAACTTTAAATATAACCTATACAAGTATTATTTTTGGTATTTATTAATTTTTATATTTTATGATAAAAATATATACTTTTTAGATATTTAAAGAAACTTTTTTGTTAAAAAAATTAAGATTATAGGTAATTATTATAATTTTTGTTTTTAGAGCTAAGTGCACTAGAAGATCTTAATACAAATCGCATTACTCGCATATTAACAACAGATTTTCCACAATATTTTGCTATCATCACACGAATTCGTCAAGAAGTACATGCAATTGGTCCAGAGGGTGGCATGGTGAGCTCGACAGTTGTACCACAGGTACAGGCAATATTCCCAGAAGGTGCTCTAACTAAGAAGATCAAAGTTGGACTCCAGGTAATAAAACCTCTTAGCCCCCCTTCACCTCCAGCTTCTAGTGATGATACATGCAAACATGGCAAAATTCAAATTTATCCCTCTACTGAGACAAAACTAATTAAGAAATCACAAGAAATACATAATATAAAATCAGAAGAGAAACGTAATTCAAGAATTTCCTTTTCTTCATCAGAAGAAAATGCCTCAGTTACTCAAAACAAGCAACAAAAACCAAAACTTGGATTCTTCTCTGAACTAGTCCGTCGAACATGGCCTAAGTTGGATGTATTTTCTTACATGTAAAAAATATTTATTACAGAATGTTTTTTTACTATTTCAGTAAAATATTTTTAAAATGTCATTTGATATTTTAAAACTAGGATATCAGGGGTGCTCAACTTTTTTTAATATTGAAGTATATTTTAAGGTGTACTTTCTTTTTTGATCTAAAACAGTTAGTAAAATCATTATTTTAATGAAAGATTCTTTTATATCATATGTTAATATGTCGTAATCATATGCATTCAGTTAAAATAATTCTCAAATCAGTCATATACAATCATATATATATAATTGATTTGGTACTCTATACTCTAAATATGCATGCTTATTTAGAGTATAGAGTACCAAATCAATTATATATATATGCATGCTTATTTAGAGTATAGAGTACCAAACAAAATGCAAAATTTTTCTGTATGCACATGCATACAGGTAAATTTTGCATTTTATGATATTAAATTTTAAAATTTCTTTGTTTGCATTTAATATATTATTAGTAGTTAAATATTTTTGTTTTAGAGATCTATACAATTTTTGATTTAAAGCAGTTAATATCTTAATACCTTTTGCATTATAATTAATAGTATTTCATATATATCAATGAAATATTTATTTCATTAATTTGATAATTTTAGGCATGAATATTACAAAATTATTTCTAAAATATTTGTGTGCTTACTAAAGAATTTGTCAATGAGATTTTCAAATTTAGGGATATTTTCTAGAATATTGTTATCTAAAACCACACCACAAGAGGGTCTTTTCTGTAATAATTCCTTAACATAAATTGGGATTTCTATATTACCAACATTAGTCATTACTTCACTTAGACTAAAAGTACTGAAGGAGTACTTTTAGTCTAAGTGAAGTAATGACTAATGTTGATAATATAGACATCCCAATTTATGTTAAGGAATTATTACAGAAAAGGCCCTCTTGTGCTGTGGTTTTAGATAACAATATACTAAAGAATTTTTTTTATAAAGCTGATTTTATGCTTTTTAAAAAAAAAAAATTATTGTAAAAACAGAAATATATTGAAAATCTCTTTCTTTATAATGATCACTTTGATCTTGTAGTTATATAAATCCTTGATAGCAACTTTTATTATACTCATCTACAAACTTTAAATTACATTGTCAATGTAAGCTTATAAGAATTTTATATTTAACAAAATTTTCTAGTAAGCCAGAAAAATTTGATATGCAAAACAAAACTGGGGAGAGGTTGATACATATAAGATAAAATAAGAATCAATTGCAGATAAAAAAAATAATATAGATACAAATCTCTTTTTGTTATATATATATATATGTATGTGAATGTGTGTATGCGATTGTATGTATGTATGTTATGGCCAATTTGAAAAATGGTCAGGCACTTTGCATATTGGCCAAGTTCATTGGTCAATGTCTGAAAGATGAATATTAATTTATTCAGTTTGAACTTCAGCCAGTCAATTCGAAGATAGTGGATTGATAGTGGATTGTCAATTCGAAGATAGTGGAAGATAGTCGATTGTGGCTAGTAATGATTGGCCAAAGTCCAAATTAAATATTGAGATTCATAAAAACATGAAGTATGTCATTTGATTTCTGTATTTTTGTATTTTATCAAATAAATTCAGTAAAACCTCACAATGGAGAATTTTTGAAGTCATCATTGAAGAAAATTAATTAAATTATTATTAATAAAGAAATGAATCAATTACATATGCAGTTAAATTACAAATTGCAAAATCAATATTTATGTAAAAATGCAGTAATACAGTAGGACCCTTCTAAAAATTGCACAGATCGTAACTGGACATATTGCAAAAGAAACATTGCAATATGCCTGAATCAGCAATCTCAAATTCATTCTCTTCAAAGGGCTATTTAAAACATCTTTGGTTGGTTGGAGAGCTGTATTAATTGAGCATTATGGGAAAAAATTTTATATGATGTAAAGTTTGAAAGATTGGTTATTTTAACTATTTACATATTAATTTCTTTAATGATGTAAATAATTAAAATATTTGTGTCAAAATTATAAAGGCATTTGTAAATGATAGAAATTTTCAATTCAAAACTTCTAATTTATAAATCTATTATGCTTTACTGAATGTCAGCACAATTTGTTAAAACACTTTAAAGTTTAGTAATTTTTAAATATTTCATGAAAAATGGTTATGATTTATTTACTTATAAATTTTAATTTTTAATATCTTCTATTTGCTCTTGCAATTATAAATAATTGTAAATGTGGGTTGCAAAAATGGCATCCTGAGCCACAAGTTTGAGACTGCTGATCTAGACATATCTTAGAAATTGCATAAGATAGAACGTTGGTTTTGTCCAAAGTCAGAAGAATACAAATTGAATGGTCTGTTTCTTGTAATTTCCAAGATATAATTTTTTAAAATAAAATCTTTTATCACAACAAACCATTGATTTTATTTTTAATCACTTGTCTGGTGAAAGAGAATTTTTAATTTTTTAACACACATGTCAGAAATTGCATATTCACGTAATTCTTTTACACACATTCATATGGTCATTCTAAATTGATTTATGTAATTTTTAGAAAAGATTCTGATACAAAAGTTATAAGTAAAGGAGTGGGCTAACTATTTGTACCTATGTAAATATATTTTTAATACAAATTTTTCGCTTTTAAAATGAATTGGTATTAATTAAATTCTTATTTTTTATATAGTAAAATTAAAAAAATAAATCTGACTTTGGCCAAAATCCTCTGGCTAATGCATAAACTGGCTGACCAGATTCTGAAATCAGAATAAAAGACACATTTTTGGACATTGATCAAATACTAGAGCCAATTTGTGAAATGCCTGGCTATTTTGTGAATTAGCCAATTTTTGGGGTTTGGCCATAATATATATATATATATTATATTATTATGAAACTAAGCTACTAATAAAACATATTCATCCAAATATAATTAAATAATTAAAAAACACTAAAAGAATAATTAAAATTAATCAAAAATTAATTTAATAAAACAAAATCATTATAACATAAGGAAAGGTTTACGTTAATTTAATATATACAGATAGGCCTCGATTAGCGCGACTTCGAATAGCGCGAATTCGATTAGCGGAAACACAAAGTATATTATCACGAACTGAAGCCAAACTATAAAACAATTAACTATCAAAGCTATTAACAAGGAAACTTTTCTAATAATAACGTTACCATTCTGTGCCATCTTCTTCTCACAACAAATCCCAAAACAACATATCGAAATGCATTTTCCATCTCCATAAACAGATACATGTAATTGCAGAGGCTTGTTCCGGAAGTAATACCAAAATAAATCATAACATTTAAGTAACTATATTTATTATTGATTTGGTTCACCCATTTCCATAATTCTTCGTGATGCATCATGAATTTTTCGAGTTTGAAGTTCAAAATCTCATCGTCCGTCTTTATTATTGCTAATTCTTTAAAAATTTGTTGGAATTCTTTATGACCTATCCACACAAACATTGATAACAGTAATAAAGTATAGCCGATTCCTCCAATAATGAAATTGAACCATATTCCGATATTTATACTACAGAAAAGAGCTTCACCTTCAAATTTTTCCGTTTTTCGAATGTAAGGAAACACAAAGTATATTATCACGAACTGAAGCCAAACTATAAAACAATTAACTATCAAAGCTATTAACAAGGAAACTTTTCTAATAATAACGTTACCATTCTGTGCCATCTTCTTCTCACAAAAATCTTTGCTCCTCAATTTAATTTTCAGATTGATTTTGTTATATTTAATAAAAGTAAATGAGGAAGCGTAAACAAATGCCAAAACAAACATTGCTGTTTTGAATATCATAGCTCCATTTTTATACATCTGATACAATCCAATACAGGGAACTATCGCATTCAATCCTGGAATTAATTGCCATAATATAAGAAAGACTTCTTGCCAAGCAATGAATTCGATGAATCCGAAATAGAATTCTTTCAGAATTTTTTGAACGAGTCCGGGAGTGTTCCTGTTATGACTGCAAGAGATATAAGGCTCGATACCATAGATAAATGCCATATTTATGCAAGGTTGTAAGTAGCAGCACAAGCAAACCGATCCTTTCATATTGGAAACCATTTTTATTATGGTAACGTTAAGCTTATCGATCTTGCTAAAAGGAATTTTAATTAATACCGTTCCTGCTGACACGGTAAAACTAAGACATTGATGTCACGAAATGACAAAATCAGTAGCAGACGCTGATCATCTTGGTAGAAGAACACGTGCATATACACATTAAAGTTGCCAACTCAAAACATTGTATTAAAAATTGTTGTTGCCAACCTATCACTCTCCTTCAACAATAAATTTTAATATTTCTCAAAAATCTATCAACTTAATATTAAATATTGAATAAAGATAATCTGGCAACAATAGTAAACGGTTCTTTCATACTACTGGTACTCACATTATAATGTTTTAATTTTTTTTCATTAATTTATATATCACGAAATCTATGGGCCCGTTCCAAATCTGAACAGACTAATGAGTGATGAGTAAAAAATTTCAGCAAACTGTTTCAAAACTCAACAAGCCAATCAGTGTTGAGCTCATCAGACGCTAAACACTGTTATCACTATCCTAGATGGTGAGTGTGTTGACACCGGTTTACGCCATTTGTCCAACGTCGCGGAAAAAGTAGTTCATACAAGATGATAAAATTTTAAAAGTTAGAGAGTGTAATAAATCATTATCGTCGTCGATGTTTATTGGCAAATACATTTTAGTTCATTGTAATGACGCTAATGAAGTTATAACATTCATTATTGACTTCTTCATCCCCATGTTAGCCACTCTCTTATCTCCATACTCAGCAATTCGTTCCAGAAACAAACTGATATTGAGTTATTTTTAATGACTTACTTGTTGTAAGTCATCAGTGATTACGAAACAAATCCGATTTCGCAAAATATTGACAATAAAATCGATTAGTTATGTCCGATATTTATAATTTACGACAGTTTTATGTTTGGATTATATCGTAAACTCGAAATCTACTATATAGAGTAAACATTTCAATTTATGAGTTTAGATCATAGCCAACAAGATTATGGATAAATTCTTCTTTTAAAAGCATCATTATATTGTCCATTAAAGTTCTATTAGAACAAAATTTTCAGTAAAATCGATTAGTTAAATTTAGTAGCATAAATGGAGAAATGTTCAATCATAATGCACCTGATCGATTTTACCAGAGACTAATTTGTCAGCGTTTTCCGATAAATTAAAATATCATAACTGGCGCTGCCGCTCCAATTATGATATTTTCTTATCGGATAGTTTAATAATAATTTTAAATTACAGTATATTCGAAATTTTCTTATCGAAAGATATAATTCAGTTCAATTTTTTCAGTTCAATTTTTCTAGATATGATTCAGTTCAAGTTTTTCATATAAAAATTGCACATTTAACACTCGGCATTGCACAATTTTGTTTTTCTTCTTATGCCTTTATTATTGATCCTAGAGCGTTGAAATTTTGTAGATGTGTTCTTTCCGACTTCCAGTACGACATCCCCTCGACATATCCTCCGTCAGCTATTTACAGTTACTTAAATCCGTCTTAGAATATCGTTAAATTTCTCGGTAATCTTCCGATTGCATTAAGGCTGGGTCTCATAGGCGTAAAACGTGACGTAAATACATTGGCGTATCGACGCTGATGAGATGACTTACTTGTTGTAAGTCATCAGTGATTACGAAACAAATTCGATTTCGCAAAATATTGACAATAAAATCGATTAGTTGTGTCCGATATTTATAATTTACGACAGTTTTATGTTTGGATTATATCGTAAACTCGAAATCTACTATATAGAGTAAACATTTCAATTTATGAGTTTAGATCATAGCCAACAAGATTATGGATAAATTCTTCTTTTAAAAGCATCATTATATTGTCCATTAAAGTTCTATTAGAACAAAATTTTCAGTAAAATCGATTAGTTAAATTTAGTAGCATAAATGGAGAAATGTTCAATCATAATGCACTTGATCGATTTTACCAGAGACTAATTTGTCAGCGTTTTCCGATAAATTAAAATATCATAACTGGCGCTGCCGCTCCAATTATGATATTTTCTTATCGGATAGTTTAATAATAATTTTAAATTACAGTATATTCGAAATTTTCTTATCGAAAGATATAATTCAGTTCAATTTTTTCAGTTCAATTTTTCTAGATATGATTCAGTTCAAGTTTTTCATATAAAAATTGCACATTTAACACTCGGCATTGCACAATTTTGTTTTTCTTCTTATGCCTTTATTATTGATCCTAGAGCGTTGAAATTTTGTAGATGTGTTCTTTCCGACTTCCAGTACGACATCCCCTCGACATATCCTCCGTCAGCTATTTACAGTTACTTAAATCCGTCTTAGAATATCGTTAAATTTCTCGGTAATCTTCCGATTGCATTAAGGCTGGGTCTCATAGGCGTAAAACGTGACGTAAATACATTGGCGTATCGACGCTGATGATGTCACTTTCTGTATATTGCTAGACGCTGCGTCGTTACGCCGGAGATGACTTTTCTTCAACTTTATGCGCTGCGCCAAGTGTACGTTGGCATTCATCCAATCAGAAGAGAGATTGTCTTATTTCGTAATTCAATGTGGCGAGTAGTAAGAAGATCCCTGTGCGTCTAAAGGGCAAAGTATACAGGACAGTGGTGAGACCAGCAATGCTGTATGGAACGGAAGCACTCCCCCTTAAGAAATCCAATTTACAAAGGATGAAGGTGGCAGAAATGAGAATGTTAAGATGGATGTGCGGAGTGACACGAGCAGACAGGATTAGAAATGAACACATCCAAGGGACAGTGAAGGTTACGGATATTGCAAGTAAAATCCAAGAAAGTAGATTAAGATGGTTTGGCCATTTAATGAGAAGAGATGAGGACTACACGGGCAAAAGACTTATGAACATAAAAGTTGAAGGAAGGAGGAAAAGAGGACGACCCAAGAGAAGGTGGCAAGACATCGTGGATGACGATCTGAGATCAAAGGGTCTCAGAAGGGAATGGACAAAGGACAGAACGCAATGGAGAAAGCTCATCAAAAACAGCGACCCCATATAGAAATGGGAAGAAGTTTGTTGATGATGATTTATGTCAATGAGTATTTTAACATCACTGTTTAAAAATGATATTTTATTTATTAAATAATTGAAATTGAAATATATTGTAACGGTCCTCTTGCAGCATATGTGCACCTAACGTCAAGTCGTTATTTATGTTGTTATTTCTGTCATCCCCCTGCATTCCCCTCATTCCTTTGCTGTTGTGGGAGCGTTGGAGAGAGGATGCGGTGAGGGACTGTAATTCAAGGGCCATTTAATGAGCCTGTAAGATTGTCGCGAGCCAAATCACGTTAAATTTTTCAAAATTACATTTTGGAGTAATGATTTACAAATATATATAGGAAAATAAAAATATTGTGTAATCAAATGAATATATTACAAAAATATATAATTACTATATAATTGGTTGTAGGCTATTGAATTTGGCACGGTTTGTATTGCCCCGACAGGTAGTATTCTACTGAGCGGAAAGTGTTGCCATTTGTTGAAAAAATAACGCTCTGACATTATTATGTATATAAATTTTCCGGATTAAATTTCTTAACAAGTTAACACTTATGGATCTTGCTTTGTCGGCAGATGTCCTCACTTCCCGGTTATTAATCACTAAGTAATTGGGCTAAAACAGGTTGTCTCAAAGGCTGACCCGGAATAAATTTAGAGAAATGCTAAATTTCTCTCAATTTATTTCAGGAGTATCTGGGCTTGGACTCCACGAATAAATTTTCAAAAGATTGAATCTGAAATCAAATCCGGTTTCTTTCGGTGAAAAGTCGAAGTATTTCCAATCCAGCTTTTCTTTTTTCTATGTAGATTTATGCCGCTTTCTAACTGGCAATTACTAAAAGGCAGGGCATTTCAGTGCTCACTACTGGCGGCCCATATCCTTGGTAAAGTCGGCCGTCGGGCGAAGACTGAATTGAATGAGTTGAACCGAACATCCCCGAAAAAATTTTTTAAGATGTGAAATAGGGAAAATTTAAATCCTTCAGGTGTTAAGTGAGCATTTAACTGCACAGCGATCCAGCCGACTACATTTGTGATTCAAAATCCATAGATTCTGAGTTTTTTGCCACTTTCTATTTTTAAAAAGCGACGTAAAACTCTGAGATCTCTGTTAGTTAATAAGTAGCCGAGCTATTCTAGTGCTTATCAAGGGCGGCAAATACCATGATGGAATCGTCTGTCAGTAAAAAGGATGAAGTTCAACATCCCGCGCCCGGACCCCTCATAAAAATATAACGAAAATATGAGATCTGGACCGCCATGTAAGCGACCCGGCCGATGCAGATATCCTGCTGAAGTTCATATAATATATTTCATCCGAATACCTGATCTTTCGGGTTGAAGATAAAATTTCTCAGTATCTAATTTTTACACAATCTCTGATGATGATGATTTTTTTAGTTATCGATTCCGTGTGTTTAAAAGATTTGTTTAGGAAAAATAGCTAAGACATTTTTCTATTAATTATCTATATAATTCATGTATCTTCATAATATATAAAAAAAAATATTGTCGACAAATTGTCTTGACTATTTTTTTTCTTGTTTTGGGTTCATTGGACAGTTACAGAATTGTTTTCGAAACCACAAAAACAATTGAAACGGCACAGATTATCAAAAAGAACCGTATTTAACCGGAAAGCCGGGCTCGAAGACATCTGCTTCCTAAAATGAAAAAATATCGGAAAGAAGGGAGAGGTGGGCCTTCGCTGAATGCTAGATAAAAGTTTTATGACAAATCTCAACTAAGAACGACATAACACTATACTTATTTAAGTAATCATTTTCCTTAATATAATATATTAAACTTTTCTAATAAAATTATTGATTGAACAATTGCAGGAATCACATTCTCGTATGGCCGATAACCGGCGCCATCTGTTGGCTTTAATAAAAACTATCTGAATTAAACGAGAAAGTAGATCTTTTTTCACTCATTCTACCTAAACAGTCAATAATCAAGAGTAGAATTAATTCTAATCCTGTCTTCTTTTCAGCAATCCTATTTTTGTATTTCATTGTTGCCCATAATGAATAGGTATAAACAGAGGTCTCCCGAGAACTATTTGCGTGGGTGTCCGTACGTCCTTAATCCGGCATTGTAAACAGCGCAGAAATAATCATTCATCTGACATTAATTGAAGTATTGGAGGAATTGTGTTTCCAAATTGATTGCACAGATGGGGGATGAGGATGTCTGACTATATGGACAGCCAGCAATGATGTCGACAAACAAGAGAAGTTGGAATGTCGATCGCGATCGGTCGAGATGCATTACAAAAAAAAAAATTAATAATAGAATATTAAAACTGGACTAGACTTTCATGGTCGAGATGCATTACAAAAAAAAAAATTAATAATAGAATATTAAAACTGGACTAGACTTTAAAAATTTCCGGATCGAAAATTTTTCGTTTCCGGCACAATGGCAGAGAGCGTATCTTTTATATTAAAAAAAATAAAAATTGTTTTGGTCAAAACTGAAAGCGATAGAAACACACTTAAATAACCGATATCAATCGTCTTTATCAGACAAAGATTTGTTGGCACAGTCGGACCAATCGAAAACTGCCATTTTTATAAAAAAAACTTATCAAATATACTGCATGAAAAAATATTTTCAAACTTACCTATAAAAGTAATCCTTTCAAGGATAAATATAATATTAATATCTCATAACATAAAAATGATAAAAGAACATATTTTTAGCCAATTCAATTTTGCAAAATAAGTTGTTACGTAATTTAAATGAAGAGCAACACAGAGGAAAAAAAAGTTATATTCTGCAAGCGAAAGTTTTTGGTATTTCTGGCAACAATGCTTTTCGTTCATAGACATCACAAAAATACGTTACAGACGAATGAAACATTGTAAATATTAGCTTATAGATGAACTAATAATAATAATAATAATAATAATACAGTTATCAATTTTAAAGTATAAAACGAAAAAGTGTATATCTAAGAGATGAAGCGAATACAAACAATTATCAATTTTAAAGTATAAAACGAAAAAGTGTATATCTAAGAGATGAAGCGAATACAATATCAACGAAGGTTTCTTTGATAAACGCGCCAAAACTGTCAATATTTCCAAACGTGTGTTAAAACGGCATTTTTGTCAAAACACTGAGCGGCCTCCAACTTTTTAAATCTCGCACTCCTTTAATTAGTAAAGAAAAATAGCCCGTACAACAAACACGTATTACAGTATAACGAAAATTTCCTATACACCTTTAAAGATGCGCACTTTGTAGATTTATACTTTAGATATGAATGAAAATAACACATACGTAAGACATATTCTCGAAATCCTTGAAAAATAATTAAAAAATAGTGAGTCATTTAGTTGTATAAATAACGAAAAAACTTGTAATGTAGGATCCTATAGAAGGAAGGCTAAATAAATTATATTTTATAATTATTATAACAAAATAATTAACATAAATTAATAATAAAATTAATTTTTTGAAAAGTGTATATTGTATTTCGGACGTTAAAATAAACATAGAGACGTCTGTGTAAATATTTTTCTCGCAGATGCGAGTAGAACATTACGTAGTATTTTAATCGCGTTTTTATTATTATTATTTTTTGCATATAAAAATGTTTCAACGCACGAGGAACTAAGTTTATCAATTATTCGAATTTGATTTAATTTTGTAAGAATTTAGTAGCTTAGAGTCAACGCCTTACAGTCGTACTTTCCAAAGTCCAAAACGATTTTGGACGGTAAGAGGAAGATGGATTACAAAGAAATAATTTAAAAAATTTAATTTTTAACGTGAACATTTAAAATAACTATCGGTATTTCCTCAATCGTTTTTGCTTCTAAACTGCATAGTTATTATGAATTAAAGATAAGATTAAATAAATATAGCCTATATCGTATGCAGTAAAGGTAGTACGCTCAATATGGGGAAAATGACGCAGGTGATACGCCAATGATTGAAGTTTGGGAAACAATAGTTCATAGATACCGATTTTTGATTTAAATCTTGTATAAACTTATGATTCCAATGATGTCGTGGGGCAATTTCCCCTACGCAATCCGCTCCTAAATTTTATGGTTTTTGCTCGATTCTGGTGATCTCTATGCACCAAATTTTGTGTTTTTTTTTTTTTTTTTTTTTTTTTTTTTTTTTTTTTTTTTTTTTTTTTTTTTTTTTTTTTTTTTTTTTTTTTTTTAATGGAATGAAATTAAGAATTTAATTCAAAAAATATGCGCGATGATAAACAATTTTTATTGAGTCCTGTACTGTGTTTTGGCAGCAGCATAAATGCGCATACACTTCCCGGCAGACGGCATCTAAGTTTCGCTGCGCTGAGTGTATATACTTAAGCGTATAAATAAACGATCAGAACGCTTTTCAAAAAACTTTTTAGTGCTTAAAAGAATTAAAGGTATGTTTTAGTTTATTAAACGTCGTTATTGGGATTTTCCAATTGTATCTCTAATCGCTACGGACAGCCAAAAGATCCAAAGCAGAAATTTCGATGAGCGGTTTTCGAAAAGGGATAAAATTCCCATGAAAATGGATTAAAATTGAAAGAGAAAGTTAATCCGGGAGTGGGCGAAGGACAAACTGACGGGTAGTTCATCTGCCGAGATTGACGCGTGGGTAACGAGAGCCGAGAAAACAAGCGTTTGAGTGACGTCATTCTGATAGCGGTTTAACTTACCCTTGGTACCGAGAATCGGCCGAGACTAGTAATGTTTTTGTTTCGTTAAGTCGAAACGATTTTTGATGGTCTATTGGATATTGATGGTATAATATACTGTCGCGGAATGTCAAGGGAAGGAATCCGAAAGCGGATATATCCGTTGGTTACCGCGAATGAGGAATCTGGGCGTCGAAATTACGAAAACATGCGACGTTTGGGAACAGATCGAACTCTAAATATCTTTTAGAGTATACTTGGTCGATTAAAACAGTAAAGGGACTGTGAAAGGGCTTCTGCGGACCCCATCGGTAGCGTCGCTTCCGCCCGTCCCAGCCCAAAGTCGAAATCGCGACCGGGAGTGACGCGCGACGGGACGTATGGGACGCCTAGCGCTCTTCCAGCCGCCGATCCCTCCACCGCACCAAGAAGTTCCCGCCTGGAACGCGTCCGGGACCCTCAGGTTTTCTTCCCGACAGAAAAAAGACGATTGAACGCGAGGGAATGAACCCCGGGAGACACGGGAGGAATCACACTGTCGCCCCACCCGCTATAACGGTTCGTCCGCCATAACGGCCTAGAAGAGGAGACGGTCGGACTGTCGGGAGGACGGTGGTGGGATTTATCACCGCGCCGCCTTTCCCTGGACTCGTGCTGGCGGTAGAATGAAGATCATCCCGTGGCAGTTGTGGTGGCTGCTGTGCTATCTATCCGCCTGCTCCGGTAAGTCCGTCTTTATACTTAGTCTCACTTTATCCCGTCGAAGGAGGCGCGTGGCGTCTGTCGCGCCATTGTTCCTCCTACACCAGTCCGAGAAGCCGCTGCCAAAGTTTGGGAAGGAAGCCTGGTCGACACCGAGAAGCCAAACTAGTAGAACAGCATTTCCGCGGGGGTGGAAATCGGAAATCGGCCCAGCTTCCGGTTAATTACGCCTGAAACCTGCCGCTGTCGTCGAAAGTGGGCGGGAGTGCCGCCCTTTTCCCGCTTTTCGTCATTTTAGGTACAGCCAACAGATGGCGTGGGCGAGGGGACGATCCTAAAGTCACTAGACGATCCGAGGTCCGGTCGAGGAGAGAAAGTGGACGAAATGGAGCGTAGTTTAAGATAGTCTAAACATCTGTCGTTTCAATATTAAACGATAGACCAAAAGACTGCCGTATGTGGAAGAGAAAGTCTTGGGCGGTTCCTTAATCGACTGGTTTTTTATTCTATTCAAGAGGAAATGCCATCTGCCCGTTACCTGTCAGAAAGCCGAATGTCCGGGTAGCTTACGTAACAATGTTTACATTGTAGGAGGAAAAACGAAACCCGGCACTAAAGTCGGGAGGGTAGTGCTGTACCGCGCTAATCTGTGCCCGGGGAAACCAGATACGTACGAACGCGTTTTATCAGTACCGGGATAGTGCGGCCTCCGTTGTAGTCTTTTTATATACGTTACGTAATAGTCGACCGGTAAACACATCGGGTTTAGATACTTGTTCGATAAAATAGAAAAATTGAACTACAGAACGAACTAAAAGACGTCGCTGGATAAAGCATCGAACTAAAAGGAAAGTGGAGCTATTATATCCAGAAATTCTGAAGGAGTAAATTACTCGTTCGTGGACTCATTTCGTGTAGAAATTTAGATTTTCTGATGTCGCCAGAAGACTATTACACTTTTCACCCTCTTCAATTTCATAGATTTTCCTGATAGGAAGATTGTTTCGATTCTTTTTTTTTACATCATTCTTACTGACGAAGGGAGTAAACAGGAAAAATCCCTAGACCACTATCTTCACAAGGAAGACTGAAAGTTTTATATATTCGTAACTTCCGATCGTTAAATATTATCAGTAACAGGAAAAAATGCAAAATTATAGTCCATTTTAAAGGTTTGCATCAAAAATACTTTTTCCCGATAAGGAAATAAACCGTTACTTTGACCATTTACTATATAACTTTTAGCATTATCTGTTTTTATAAAATTCCTCCCGAATGACTTCTTTCGTATTTTATTATTCAATTCGATACCTATTTATTTGTCACACATTAACAATCCTTGCTTGTTTGTGCGTAACTAATTGTCTGGTCCGTAACTATCAGTGTAACAGTTACGGAGTCAGAATATTTATTCTATCCGAAAAAACGTCAGAGTCGATAAATCCAATAAATAAATTTCTAAATGAATTTATAAACGTAACAATGAAGACCATATTATTACGTCATCAGCGAAAAACTTGTTTATATCGCTAGCATTTTGGATTATATGATGTAACAACGATTCCATTATACCTCGCACTGCCAGATGTTTTTTCAAAATGTGGTGTAGAAAAGCTCTGCCAGAAGCATATGAGCAGTTAGAATGCCTAAAATTATTATTTTTTATTTAGAAACTTTTATAATAATCCGATTTCTTCAAAGGTCAATAATAAATTTAGCGAAATTTTGGAGTAGGAATGTTGAATTGGTTATTGTAATCGAACGGATAGACATCACCGTACAGCAGGTGATTTTTCGAGAGTTGTCAGCTCGTTTAAAACAACTACAAACTTCCTCGGTCCGATGCTTTATGGGAAAGCGAAGTACAACAGACGAATTAATAGCCTGTATCGGTTAATAAAAACATTTTGTTGGTCGATTAAACACTCGAAAAAACTAAGAGTTCGTCCAATAAATACAGAATAAAAATAAAAACGGACCGAGGAGCTAAAACGATGGAGTAGCCGCTGATGCTCTTTTCACTCGTCTTCCAATAAAATAAAAGCTTAAAAAGCAGAGAATCATTGCCGTTTATTTAACCTTGTAATTGTTAAAAATATCGTGAAAGCTTTTACGGATGTTAAGTAACATTACAGCCATTTTCCACCAAAATATACTTTTTTATCGAATGAGTTTAGTATCACTTATGCGCGAAAGTAGCTTTAAAATCGACTTTTTGAAGTTTGGAACTGTCGCCATCTTGTAACGAGATGACGTAGAAACGTGAAAATTAACACGCGTGCACTAGAGGTCAACTGCTGATCTAGAAAAAATTTGGGAGGATAAAAAAAAATAAAACATCGCGAAGAAAACTACAGATTCCATCTTCCTTACTGTAGAATTAAAAAAGGAATGATTAAATAATTTTTATGATACATTTGAAGGATGTTATAGCCTCTCTCCATGGGTCCTCACTCTTAGAAGTAATAAAGAAATTATAATTTGAACGATGTTTGAAGTTTGGTCATTAAAGATATTTTATAGATGAACGAATCGAGTATGCTCGCTAAAAGTTGCTTATGTAAACGTTCAGGTATTAGTAATCGCCTTATTTTCGAGTAACCCGATCCGCGTTTCAAACAGCCAGTTTACCATAAACGGTTATAAGAGTTAAAGTGAGGAAATATCGGAAGTACGAGGAGAAACTTGCTTCTTAGGTTCTGACGAGAATCGTTAATTAGAAAAAAACGCGTTGTTACCTTTATGACATAGGTTTTCGACGCGGTAATGGTATCGATCTTTTTATCCGTCGCATAAGAAATCGGAGAACTGGATCCAGGTAAGGAAATTCTGTCTGACCTTAGTTATCGTCGGGTTGGGTCGCCCGGTTTAACCTGGCGCTGACGTAATCGTATTTCGGAAGAAAACTCCAATTTCTCTGGAATAAATTGTCTCTCGACCTTCCTCGATGCTTTAAATCCGCCGAAAAGGAATAATTTAATCAGAATATCATTAAAAAAATGGCACAGAGTCGATTTAACCAAAGAGAACAACTATCGGGATTTATCAAAGGACATAAATGCCTTTGGCCACCCAGTTTGATCTAAGAAAGTTTGTTTTTCTTGAGAGAGATGTAAAGCGAACCGGGACCATCTGCCAGATCGGAAAACAAGAGTTTTTGGTAAATATTTTCCAGAAGAGATGGATAACATCCAAATTGTTAATTCGTATAGGTTAAGGGAAGCCGTTCAGCTATATTTTCCACAATTTTCGTTATTGAACTTGTTTTCTTCCGGATAGAAAGTATTTTTACTGGGAAAATTCTAGTCCAAATTCCCTGCAATAGAAAAGGATCCGCGGCCCGGTTGGGGAAAGGGAAGAGAAGGGAGGAAAACTGGACCCGCCCGAAAGGAAATTAATTAACGGAGGTGGAGAAAACGGGTGGGGGCGGCCTGGACGCCGAAGAGAAGAGAGGAACGACGCCCCCAGTGACGCTAGACGCTTCATGTAATATTCAGGTGCTTCTACCACTACGCTGAGAGATGGATGGAGGGTGTGGTCCGTTCGGTCCAAATCGAAGAAGAGACCGGGCGGGCCGCCCTCCCTCCGCCCGATCCACCCGGGAAAGTGGTTTCAGAGTCCGAACGCAGTCGTCGGGCGGGGAATCCTCTCGTTCTCTTCCCTGTGGGCCCGGGCTGAATGGTTTATTTGCGCAACGACCCGTCACTCTTCTTCGGACTTTCCCGGTGATTAGTCACAGTCGATCCCGACAGATGGCGGCAGTAACGCACCCGTAATTTTTCACCCGATTCCATCCTGCAAGTCGAAAAAAAATCCAAATCCCAACGAGTAGCTGAAACCGGTATAAAGTCCAGTACCAATCCGGTATTTTGAAGAGAAAGTAAAAACACTTTCCGCGGTTTTTCCGCATGCTGCGCGCGCACCCGGGTGGAAGACCGCTGAGAGACATATCTCTGGACAGAAAACGGACCCAGTCCAGGTAAGGGCAAAGCCGGTTTTCTTAAATTCTCCCTCGTAAATTACTTAAAATGGACATAAAATGGCATTTTCCACATCACGTTCGCCAGTTAAGCCCACTTGACTAGAATATTTATTTTTTTTTTTTAAATTCTCTAATAGACTAGCGTAAATGCCGTACTAAGTACCAAAATGCAGACTTATTATCCCGTGAGTATTTGTTTTATAGCAACTTTTACTGTTTCGAGCGTCACGCTTTACGAAAACGCTCCAGATTGTTCGCTTCCGTAATTTTTGGGGTTTCCTTTCCTGTCTCCGTAAACCTGTATCTAAATTTAACCGATTGAAGCGCTAGTGCTGTTCTGATGATGACCTTTATAATTTTTTTATACTTAAGATTACGTAAAATTCGACAAGGCGAACCGTACTAAAAATAAATTTGATCGTAAGTTACCACAAATTAATAAAAATAGCTTGATTACTATTCAGTATTCCTCAACTTATAATTGGAAACTATAAGCTCTAGAATTAGTATTGTAACAGTATCTGGCGTGTCCAAATTATACTGATACCTAAAATTACAGCAACACGCTTATCCGAGTAGATAACGATCATCCCGGTTGTAAAATTTCACCTAAAAGCCTCCCTTTTGTATCTA
This sequence comes from Olivierus martensii, assembly GCA_000484575.1. Lineage (NCBI taxonomy): Eukaryota > Metazoa > Arthropoda > Arachnida > Scorpiones > Buthidae > Olivierus > Olivierus martensii. The sequence goes on from AYEL01091301.1 coordinate 125,694, forward strand.
TATAGTTTAAAGGAATGAACTCTTTAAAACTTGCAATTAACTTTTGACCATAATAGAGAAATGAACTTTTTGTTTCTTAGACACTATATATAATTACAAAAGTGATTATTTTTTGCAGACACGAGCGTTAGTGAATAGCGAATCAAGTAATATCAAAATGGTCGTACATGCAGGCCTATTTAAATAATTATCATGTATTATACTTTTCTGATTCCGTGCTCCATACATTTATCTGTTTAGCGAAAAATTCTAATCATTTAATAAACAGTATTTATACCGTTAATTGATAAAGAAATAAGAAAATTAAATATTTTTAAATTTAATATGATAAAGGCGAAGAAGAGACACTCGACGGTCGCATTCGAAACTAACAATTTCTGCTTGTTCACGCGTATTTTTTTAAGATGGCGGTCAGTAGAAAGTTGTTATTAATTGTTATTTTTCGTTGGGATCATTATATGTTTGAACATTGTATAGCTAAATTTTGCGATTAGGACCTGATACAAAGCGGCTTCAGTAAGATTCGGCCGTTAAATATTCGCAAAAACAAGCATAAAAAGTGAAATGCGAGGGAAGCGTGTTAACAGGATTTTTATCCGCTCTAGCTATTTAAAAACTGTTTTATTGAACGGAAGGAATCCCAATTTGATCAATTTACTCGAGAGACTCATTAAGATATTTTAACGTGTAAGCATGATGCAAATTTTATACCTGACAAACCAAAAATCGGTCTCTAACGAGGGCAGATTTGTTAAGAGTTACGTTAAATCGAATCATCAGTTTATATTCGATTATTTTATTTTATATCGATTATTTATATTTAACCAATTTTCTTATTTATCGGGCATTAGACGATGTTTAATTAACATAGCCTATATTGTTTTATTATAATAAGTTTCTTGACATTGTTTTATGTTGTATTTTAATAATCGACATTGTTATCGATTAAGATAATCATAATTAATCTGGATCTGCATATCGGTAAAATTATAAAACTAAATTGTTATGATGGTAACTGCTATTTGTCTAATCTGATAGGAAACGTGATGTCGAGGAAGCGCTAAATGTAGATATTTGGGCAATATCGACGAACTATCTACAGTTAAGTAATGTGAATATAAATGCGGTGTTTATCATAGGAATGGTCCGATTCAATATGACAAGAGCATTTTTCGTGGATAACAGTAAAAAAAGGGTTGGATTAGGGAATATAGGAGTTGCACGCGATTACTCAAAATGTGCAACGTGACGCAATATTACGATACGTGCGGTTTGTACAGTTGACGATAGCCAGGAAGGAAGGGAAACCCCAAAGGATAGGTGACGCCAACGTAATGCCATCGGAGCGTTTCGTAAAGAGATACACTGCAATATATTGAAAGTCGTTTTAAAGGGTTTAAACTAAGATACCGCGTGCGATAAGTTTTGGAAATGTATGGCGCAAGGAACCATAAAGAATTTTAAGTATAAAAAGTGTGTAAGTTTAGCCCAATTCCAAATTGAGTTGGATAGTCGGTCGCATCATCGAAATTTGTAACCTGAAATATTTGGCTTTTTCCGAGTAACAGAATTGGCAGAAATTTCGTCTGAAGGAGTAGACTCGATCGTAGTAGTAGCATCGGGAGTTGATAGTAACAGTGAGAGGCATACTGGAGTGAGGAGGCATTTGTTCCGTTCTTAATTTGGAATTTCAAGCGCGTTTCTTAAACTGTTTTCAAAGACTAATATGCAGAATTTTGTATAGGTGATCCCTGGCTGATCGGATGTTCCTATAGAGAATGGATGCCGCTAGCTTTTCGAAACTTAGATCTAGCAGAATGTCTACGTCATTGTAGAGTGGTGGGGTAAGTATCTGTCATTTCTGTAATTTAACTCTTTCTGGGAACAGGAACGGAACCTGGCCGGTCCGGAGCAACGCCCGGACCAGCCCGGTTCTCTCGGGATGGCAAAAATATGACGAACGAGGCGATTGAAACGATGGTCCAAGCGGCAGCGGCGGGACCGTCCGTCTTTATTGTCGGATGTCACGCCAAGCCGGTGCCACGCCCCGGCGGGTCCGTGGTCTCCCGGGTACCATTACCTCCGTCATATTTATAAAGGGCGTATTTGTACTCGAGACGAGCTGATTTTCGGTCATTCCCGCTGGCCGGAAACTTACGACCATAGTCCAGAAAAATATTCTCCCTGACACGACCTCCGTTTCTTTTATTTATTTAGAATTATGTGTATTAGTGATGGTTTCTGCCTGCAGCTTTAAGTGGGTTCAGTTCACTCCAACTGTTTCTGTAATCCTGGAAAGTACGGGGGTAACCAAATGGTCATTTTCTTCCTCCCACGTTTAAATAGGCCTTATATTTTAACGGTAACTACCATACTACAGTTTTCCCAGCGGCGCGGTAAAGACTGGAATGTAGCGGTGGGACTTGGTTGATCGGATAATTAGCTTATAATAAGAGAGAACGGGTAACCGTAGACAATCTTACTTTCTTTTAATTATTTTCCGAGACGAATTCTCGTTTTCATCGATTAGAAAGAATTCGCCATCGCTCTACCATCCGATCGTTTGAATAAAGTTTTCTGAAAAGTAGGTTTCACACAACACCATTATATTCATACCTATACTATTAATGATGTCAAAATATATTACATATAAAATAATATTCTAATCTATAAAAATTCTTTTACGAATAGGAAGTAATAATGTGGTTTCTTATATAGGATTACTTGGTCGGAATTGCGCGTCGAACTCCATTAAATTTAATAGCGTGCTATCCACTGTTAAACGTAACCATTAATGCACTGGTAGAGATAATTTTAGACATTCAGATTTACCTCTATTAATGACATAATTCTGCTCCTATACTTACCTCTATTTTTCTCAGTGCGTAACTGCAGGCATTAGTGGAGGCGGTCGATTTGATTCAAACATATTTCGGGTCCGGTTTTATTTATTTGTCGTCACAATTTTAGAAACGAACATAACTGTAATTTCACTCGTTTTATTCTATATTCCTCTCACAATTTTTATGGAAAAGTCAACTTCCGCTTGGATAATGAGGAAATCCGAATAGTATGTAGTCGGCCGGATGTCACCTGATAAAGAAGTCGGTTAACATTGTAGAGAATCTATGTATAATTTTGGGTCTAGCTCAAGATCCAGGTTTCAAGAGATGTCTTGGCCGCCGTTGAATCTCATCCTTCAACTTTCTGGTTGATCCCATCATGAAGTAATAGCCTGAATGTGGTTGGATTTGAAGTTGGCGCCGCCCAAAAACTAAAAATTAACATAACCGAATAATGTTTTTATAAACAGTTTTGTATGAATGAATGTCTTTAAGTGCGGAACTTGGTGCAGTCATACATAATCATTACGTGTAGAAATATAATCAAATGGGCTTGGACCACATTCGAAAACTTATAATATATTTGTGGGGAATATCCGCAATCCTTTTTTTCTTTAATTAATCTCAAACATATTTTTTATAAATTGAATGTATAAGCAGTTACTATATATAATTTTATTTCGAGAGCAATGGAGGCGAATGCCGGTTGACCCCTATTACTAGCTGTAATGGTGCAAGAAGGCCCTGAGGCAAGTAAGATATACAAGATTTCCGATCTGTCTCCAGGCCAAAAACTTGAAATTGCAATACTATCTCCTTAAAAATAAGATTAATGGAACAATTAATGTTTCTGATCTCATTAATTTCCTATATAAAAACCCATTAACACAATATCAACATCAATAAATAAATATAGTAATATCCAATTTTGGATAGTAAACAGTTATATTTTGGATTAACAGTTAATATTTACCGTTTTTTTTAATGAATAAATAAAAATAATGTATCCAAATTCCTCTGAACCGGAATTGCGAGAATCGGATGTTTTGGATATAATTTAGACCCTACCTATTTTTATATGGTAGGAATTATAATAAATTCGGAAACGTCAAAAATCCGAACAAAATTCTTTGCGTTTTTTTTATTTAAGAATGTCAAATTGTCCCTAGTGAGGCGCAATGAATTGTGTTTAACTCCCGCCAGAGAAATGGCTTCTTGATTGTTACGTGACCATTTTATGTTAAAAATATTTGATAATCATGCCCGATGACTAAAATATTCAAAAATAAATTATAAATAAAGATTTTATTGATTATGGATAACATTACGACCATTTTTTACGAAAGAAAATTGCATGATTCGTGAGCGATATGACTATAGACTTAGTTTCAAATGTTATCGCCATTTTGTAACATGGCGATGTCGGTGTCCAAAATTAATATGCTATCTAGATAATAGCCTGTTTTATCGTTTAAAATTTGAGTATTTTCTACGTATGTACTAGATCTTTTAATATTTAAGATCGTAACAGTAATTTTCTTTGAATTCGGGTTAGTATGGATGGGTAGAAATTCTTCTGTCGTTAGATACAAATTTATTACCGGTACTGGTACAATTAATATGTCACGATAAGTTACTTCACAATTACATCAATCTATAAAAACACGCAATGTGTAGATGTCTTCTGTAGCTTGTACCATGCATAATTTTTGTCGTTTTTGCTTCAAAGTTGGTAAACGTGTTTTTTAATATTAAAAAATGAGCGGGGGCATTAAAATATATAAATTTTTATTAAATAAAATGTAAGTCGAGAGTGTATATCGTAAGTTTAAACTTTCCGTAATGTTTAAGAGTAAAGACGGAATAAATAAAAAAACGATGAACGACGAAGAAAGGAGAAAACGAAGCGAAGCATCGATACTACGCTATCGAATTTAACAAACATTCTTTGTATTCTTTGGTAAACAACGGAAATTAAGACATAAATTTCTGTTGATAGTAATCGAGACTTTCGGAACACGTTTAGTTTAACTTATGACCATATTACTAGTAAACGACAGCGCTATGCGGAGTTTCCGTTAAACAGAGAAGAACACCACGTCTACTTTTCCAATTTCGGGGTCTGCTACGTCAAATTATCGGACATCAAAGCGCGAAAGCAGATCCCAAATGAATTATGCCCACGCAAAAATAATTTTAGTAACCAGCGCAATGTTATTTATTTATTTAACAGAATATACAACAAACTCAATAATGGATCACCCAAAGGACAGAAACCTCAAATTTAATTTAAGCTATTACGGTGGAGAAAAAAGAGGTAAGTAACGGGATTTTCCCCCATCAGTATCCTGACTTTTGTTTTCTATGTAAGCTTAAATCAAATCTTTATGTTATGTTAATAAAAATTTAAAAATACAAAAATTACAATTAATGAAGAACACGAGAAATAAATTGAATAGTGTCAGTTAGTCTTTTCCATCCATTCTTAAATAAAACAGAAAATAGGACCATATCTGCTAAAACTTGTTTATAATTTTCTGAGGTTTTCCTATAGGAAATGGTTATTTGAGGTCTAAACGTGTTATCCTTTTCAGATGACCAACTCCGCCACGGGTTTAAGTGATTAGTGTAAAAGAAGAGAGAGAGAAGCCATTCAATAATCTGGAAAAAGGTTTTTGTCTTCAATTTATTGAGTGGGTGACGATAATTGGTTGGATGGTCAGAGTGGAAGCATGCATTACTTTCATTCTCGATGATCCGGTTCAATCCCCAAATCCATACCTCCAGAATTTTTTTAAGAGGGTTGCGAGCCTGACCCTTGAACTCTATCCTTCACTTTACGACTAAACCCAGCAGGGGTATGGCAATCCTTGGTGGGCATTGAAATGCAATTGCCGATTAATACCGACCAAGTGGAAAGCGGCGTTAAACCATACGCAGAGTTGCGAGCGATGAGTTCATTTTTAAACATTCTCCAAACATATTTAGAATCCAAAGATGTGTTAGTCGGATGGCCTTTTCCTAAACGTGGCTCGATTCCAGGACTCACATTTTCAGATTTTTAGCAAGGTATGCGCTGTATTGCCCTTCATCATTCAAGCTTCTGACTAAATCCATCATTTATCAAGCAGTAGTAAATCCTTATTTTTTAGGTGTTTTTGCCTCCTTTCTAATAAAATATTAAGCAACTACGCTCTTCATAGAGCTGGTTAACAAATGAAGGATGGAATCATAAACTGGAGTCATATTTTTAAAAAAATTCTGAAGATGTAGGATTACATTTAATTCCATTTTTCGAAGAATGGCTGTTTGAGCTGCCCGTAATCGATTCATAACTAAGGTTCAACAAGTCAACTTTTCGTCTTTCGTCTTTTCAAAAACACTGGTTCTATCCAAATACTTTTCCAAATCTTTTCCGAATTATCTTAGAAAAATTTTGAAGTATGGATATCCGCAATTGAACCTGGATCTTAAGTTGATAAGAATTCTCAACCATGCAAATGTGTTGATCAGATATTCATGTTTACTACCTGTAATTTTAAAAAATTTTTCAAGTGATTACTTATTTTTTAAACAGATTAGATTACGTTTTAATTAAATCGTCATAGCGCACATTTGATATATTATACCTGATCCACTGCTAGATGGTTAACACAAATGATGGAATCAACTGAAAGGTTGAGAGATAAAGTTCAACAAGCCTGTCTTGGACCTTCCTGAAGAACTGGAGATGTAGAACCCAGAATTAAATCCAAACTTCCAAGATAGTAAGCGACTGCTTTATCACGTCGCGTTTTTAAACTGAAATCAATGCATGTACTCCATGAATCGTGACGGAACAGATTCATCCCCATGAGTACAATAAACCCAGAGTTCTACAAATAGCATTATTATATGATCCACAGTTTTTAAAATTCTTTAATACCTATTCTTAAATGTTTGTTTTTAAAAGTTTTAAAATTTTTTTCTTGTCTTAGAAATGATAAAAATTCTCCATTTAGAATTTTTAATTTTTGGATAATTGTTGGCTTTTACTGTAATTTCTGGTAATTAAAATTGCAAAAGTGCACGACGAAGTTAGACAGTTTAATTTCTGATAAATAAAGTTATAAGAATTAAGTTTCTTATTCCCCAATCGCATACCATAGGATCATTATCACGGGTATTGCTCAAGTGGCAAGTAGTGGACTCAAGTGGGTAACGCCAGACATATCGCTAGTGAGATTCGGCAGCGCAACCGAAATAAATTTAACAGAAGCAGCCAGAATGCCATATAATTGACATCAACGCATGATTATTTTAAATGCTTATTAATTGTTTTATTGCATAATTGCTTTAAATTCTGATAAACCCGCATTTGTATGCGGCACAAAACTAAACAGTTTGCAATAATTAGATTTAGTCGATGAAACGAAGCTTTCGTTCTGACCTAATTGTTCCATCTGACGTCAATCAACGAAAGCAAAGACTAGGGGCAAACGTGAAGGCCCCTGTACTCTGCCTATACAGTATGATTCTCCGTTCACTTTCTTTACAACTTTCTGTTCCATTTCTACCCATTATTTTCTCGGATCTGAAATCTTCATCGACAGTTTCTCGCCGGGGGCTCACCGCCGAATGACAACCCGCCCACGATCGATAGTAACTTGTTGCCGACGCCAGAGAAGAAACGCTCGGGTCTAACCGTCCGCCATTTTTCTTCTTTCAGCCTATAAAATAATTTTCCATCGAAGAAATAGGATTATTGGTCGACGCTCCTTATTTTCGATGTCACCCGTTTCGGAACTATTTCGCTTACGTTTTCGATTTGGACTACAACAGATTTTCTTTGGCTCATTTTTATTTTTATCTTTTCGAATAAAAAGATCCATCCGAGGAGAAGTGGGTAGTTAGACAAGTTGATATGGCAGGAGGTGCAACCTGGCTACCAATGGGCGAGAAGAAGAAGAATGGGGTTAAGAAGGATCGAGGAGCCTAGACGGGGCCAAACTTCGCTTCCGGACCAGTAATCCGGTCCGGACGCGTCATTCGTCTCGACTGGAAGAAAGTGTTTGGCGTGGAGAGCCTAAGGGCTCCTTATCTTCGGCCGCGATTGCCCGAGCGTGATATCTTCCGCCGGGCGGAGAAGTGGAGCGCGCGCAGCCACTCTCTTACATCGATGCAATTAATAATCCCAACGCCAGCCGTACACGCGCGCCCCGGGACGCCAGCGGTCACGTGTCATTAACGGCGTCCGCCGAAAGATTCGGGTTTACATTGCAAATTAAGACAGCGAAGAGTTACCCGGTTTCCCCTTCACGCTCGGAAAACCGCCTTTCTCGCAGCCAAAAACTCCGGCATTTAATCACCAGCCGGAAGACGAATGGAGGACGGAAACTCTCCGCTCGGATGGCCCGCCCGGTTCCCTTAAGCGGCCCGCTTTCAGCCTTCAACTCGATTGCTTACCACCTCCCCTTCATCACTTGTAGAAAAGTAGATTAACGTTCATCTTCTCGAACTATCGTCTGGTCAAGATTCTGTTAACGAATTTTAAAAAGATGCATGGTTGTTCTTGATCTTGCTTCGGTATGGAAGAGGCGCGGACCTGCCTCCTGAAAGACGAAAAAGAATCCGAAGAGCCAGGAAACGGGTAGAAAGAACGGTAAAATGATCCCGGCACTTCTTCCGGGCGCGCTACGAAAGAAGCGACGAGGTGACGATCAATTATCTGGATTGCAGTCACACGATCTGCCCAGCCGGTTGCAGTCCCACTTTCCACTTAAAAACTTTTAGCCGACTGCGTGACTGCGGCACTTACTGCTCTGGAAACGGGAAGCCGTATTTGTCCTCTTCCACTGTTGACTGTGGCTACGGTTTCTGTTTGTCTTCTATAACTCTGACTCATCCGGGGCCGGCCCGGTCTCGGCTCGGGTTGCAGCCCTTCTCCACTCCCGGGCCGTGGCTTTTTTCCTTGCCCTCTGGACCCGGCTCTAGCCATCCATCAGGTCAGAAATTATACGCTAAGTTTGATAAAAGAGGATAATAGCGCGAAGTAATATTTATAAGGCATTGAAGTTAAGTTAATTATCAAAAATAGAGACGAAAGCTTAAAATTCGGAGCCCACTGACAACCCTCGGTAACGAATTTTTGGTCACAAGAGAAATGAACCAGAAAGACACTTGATGCACTCTAAAAGATTAGCTGTCGAAATTAGAAGAATAAGAAAAAACGAATGAAGTATAGAAGATCGTGCAGGTGTACGGGTTGGCAGAAAGGCGCGTCGCTTCACCGCGCGCTGGAATCAGCGCCTCCCAAGTTATTAGAGAAAAAACGAATGAAGTATAGAAGATCGTGCAGGTGTACGTGTTGGCAGAAAGGCGCGTCGCTTCACCGCGCGCTGGAATCAGCGCCTCCCAAGTTATTAGAGGCAATGGATATCCGCAGTCGCAAATATGTTGATACCGTCTTTCTTTAGTCCGTAGATGATGGTGGCAGTCTATCGTGTGATGAGTGTATCAATCTGGAAGAATCAGTTTCGTCCAGAATTAAAATTTCCGCCGAATTCGGACGGGATGAAATTCGAAAGGATGAACAACTTCGCGTCGATAGCCAACCAGCCGAATAAACCGCAGAGAAAAGGCGACAAATCCACTTTATAGCTTTAAATTTTACGCCGTTTTACGATGTGTTTCTCTCAGTCGGTCGTCTCCGAAAGGGGGGTGGAATTTGTTTCTCCAGTTCCCCTCCACGCCCGTCTGTCCGGCGCCTCCTCTTTAATCTCCCTCTCTCTCTCTTCTCTACTCCGTTCCACCATCCGGACGCGTTACTGTTGAACTTTACTCGGTTTCTGACCCCTTTTGTTTTATATCTACTTAGTGGTTTTTCCATTTCGGGTTCAAATGAGCTCCGAAGTACCTCTTCAGTCGTTTTGGGCGTTGAAATATTTCGTACAATCTACTACGGGCTGTTCAATTCTACTAATTTATCGGCCGATCGATATGAGGGCCCGAATCTTCATCAGTGGTTGACTGTACCGATGATGAGTAGAAAGGAGTATATTGAGACTTTTAAAGAAAGATTGGGGCTAAGCAGACGGCGTCGCCATGACCGCGTAGTATGTGGAGATGTATCACGTGTTGCGCGCCGGCGACGCCAGACTGTCGGCTCGCGGCCGTTCAACAAGTCTCCGATACTTCCATCCCCTTCCTTCGATAATGGCGGCGTTTACGGCCGAGCAAAATGGCTTTCCGGCTGGACCCCGTACCTGATATTCGGTCACCGGCCGAAGGGAGATAGCTCCCTGAGAGACCCGTAACATCTCTAGTAATTAGAAGAGGCGTCAGACAGATTTATTTCCCCTCTACCCCATTAGACCGCAATAGGAAATATTTATTTTCCAATTATACAAGGAATACAATCGACCGACAGGAATTTTCGGAACAGTCTAGTTGGGTCCAGCTCCTTGGGCCTTCATTTCTTTACTTTCTTTGATACAAACTGTAATGCATGAATATATATTAGTCAATTATTTTATCGGAAGTAGAAAGAAAAGGGCAAACAGACGGCAGTCCCTTCCGTCCGAGTTTATTTCTCTTGTTCTTGGCTTATTTCCCTTTCCGATGGCCAGAGGGATGAGTTGCCCTTCCGTTCCGATCTCGGTGTAAGCGGACGACTACGTTTCCCCATTTTTTCGTCGACCGTTCCATTAGGATAATGCACTTCCGTCTTCCTTCCGGAGATCCCATTACGGGGACGGAACGAAATTTCCGCCACGTCGGAGTCACCGATTATCGATGGCGTCACGCCGAGTTGGGGCTTTTTCCGCTCATCTCGGTTTTAAATGGGGGCCAAGTTGGAGAAAGCGGTGGACTTTGTAACCCGCCGAGACCCAATACCAGCGTTACCCTACAGTCCGTTCCACCCGGCGGCGGGGGAGTCGGTCGACTCCTTTCAAATCCCGTGGCCGAATCGGAACTAGAAATCTCGTTAGTGGAAAGGGAGAAGCGTCTCGGAATGCGGATTTGGGCGCAGTCAGTTTAAAGCGATTTTTACCGGTCATTAGGCCCGGCCGTCCCCTAATCCGCCTGGGTCTGAATACGCCGTCTCGGCCTGCGCTTCTTTCTGGCATTCGCCAATAAGCGCTCCGGCGCCACCGTATTACCCGCTTAATGCCGTTAGGCAATAAAAGAAAGCGGGTCCGGAAAATAGCCCACCCATCGGTAGTCCCGACCGGTTTTTCTTCGACTGAGATACAGGTGTATTCTATACTAATGCTCGATTTACCTTACCATCGCTACCAATTGTCTGTCGGTCGATAGGCTTTCCGATCGGATAGTTCCAGACGGATTCGAATCTGCCCTCCAAATTTTTGTGGCCCGGCGACGGGTGAACGGTTGACCCCGCTGCAGGCGTTTCGGATCGGGAGATGTCCATTTTCCGGGGCCAGCCGTCGATAACCGGGCCTGCTTGTGGCCGACTAGACCGACGACTGGCGTGACCCGACCGTGACCGAATCGTGACGCGTCCCGGATGCCGAGCGTTCTCGTGATATACCGAATTGTCAGATAGGACGGGTAGGCGTCGGACCAGTGGCATCAGAGTCGGCCTCTTCTCTTCACCCATCGTTCTCCTTCAAAGTGAAAGTCGAATTGTAAGAACGTTTCTCGGTTAGCGACCGTCTGATTTGGGTGCCGTCCGTCCGTCCTTCATTCCCGAACGACACTAATAATCTGACTTACACAAATATCAAATTATGTTTTAATCTATTGGAGGACGGTGAAGATGTTTACGAACAAATACAAAGATGTTTTGTTAAGCTGTTGCGTTTAAATACAGTAACACTTCCTCTTAATGCCCATAAGATGGAAAGAGGAAAACAAAAATTACAGTAATATGCTAATTAGCTTAATTCAAATTAATATCTGCTAAATTAGATAATTAATTTGTATTTCTCTGTATTCCTTTATAATTTATTAATAGTGTTTAGCCGTGGTGTATAGGCAACAGGATGATTATTACTTAGCCAAGTGGATAAAATTCGACTCGCTCCCGTAATGAAGGAGAACAATGAATATTAAAGAGCGTAATATTAATTTTAAAAAAGAAAAAACCGGGTCTGGGAAAACCGTCGCCATTAGTCGTCTAACGTATTCTGTATAGTCGCACTTGACTTCTAAACTGTGCCTATTTGTTAAACTGTGGCTTGGTGGTTACTGTTTTCGTAATATTGAGAAAATAGTGATACAGTTACTATCGTCATCCGCGGATGTAAAGTTTAATTTTCTTCAGAAAAAAGTTACATTTTAATGTCTTCAATAAATTTCTTCCAGTAAAATAATTCCGTTAGCCATTGTTTGATTGTTTTCTGTTTTTGTCTTCGGTCCGTCGCGCGGATGTGATCGCGTCGTTCGCGACGCGACAGGCGCGATTTTGGATTGTTTCCCAATTCGCGTCTCGTTGATCGCGGACAGAACCGCCAGTAGTCGACTGGGAAATTGTAAAAGGGAGGGAAATCCCGCTAAACGGTGGCCGTGTCACCCGTTTTTAATCGACAGTCGACCTTGTACACGCGTTTTTTCTACCGCCCTTTCTTCCGGTCGGTCTTCACTTCGGGACAGGGAATCCCCGATCTGTTCTCGTTACTCCATATTTCGGATTCTTATCCATACTACTAGTTTCTCCTAAATTCATTATATCCGGTTAACAGGCCCGGCGGCCCTTCTCCTTGGAAAAATTCTATTTGGGTAAGGGCACGAAAAACGAGACTTAAAATTAGGGTCAGACGCTGTTTCAATATCTTATCGCCCGATGGCTATATTAAGGAATATCATTTTGGACGAATTTAATTGTCTATGGAATGTCTCCAGATGGCGCAGGTTTCATGAGCGGACAAATTTAAAAGGGAATGGGATTCATCAAGAGTATAATATTTATTTATCATCATTTAATTTACTTTTTAGATCATAAAAACGGAGCCAAGCCCATTGATTATTCTAATTGTTGCTTTTAACCGCAGAATCTGCATGCTGGATATGAGACAGATCGAAAAATGCGTGCCATAGAAGAAACTGCAAATAAAATGGTTTGACTGAGGGAAACTTCCGGAAAGCGGTGGATAATTCCGATAACCGGATCCGTCCGGCCCCGACCCCGTTATGACTCGGGAAAATCCTTTCCTCCACCCGATTGTCACGTCATATCCGGACACCAATGACTGAGTATCCCCTCCCCCGAGATTGTATCGCGTAGTGCTGAGTCTAAATTCAAATGGAACGGCGTGGTTGGACGATGAGAATGGCCTTCTACTAGATCTACATTTTTCCTTTGTCTATAAAGGAAACAGGCGAAGTTAGTTAACAACAAGCTCGCGTTATAGTTTTTCCATGCTGGAGAACCTCTCTGGATTTTAATGTGAAATTTGTGAAACAGTGGATCACTTCTATAACCTAAAAAGAGAACGATGCGACTCGACTGATAGAGAAATGGGCGATTCCACTCCTAATCGAGCCCGACCTGTCTCCTAGCAGGTAATCGAATTAAGAAAAGAGGTGGCCACCTGGATCGCGTGGATCAGCCTCCGGCACGCGTCGAGTGACGACAGCAATTGGACTATCCATCTATCATCCCAGGGGTAGTACGATTGGACCCCCGGGCTTCGCGTCTGTGTCACTGCCGGCCGGTAATGGAAACGGACGCTTTAATTCCGGACAGGGAGGGTCGAAACGGATCCCCCGCGCGCGGCCACATCGTCCGCCGCTAGCTGGCGCGTTCACAGTTTTCTCCCGAACGATTAGGTGCCGGCCCATTGGAAGAGGGGAAAAAAAAGCGCAACGACACCCCGGGGAGATAGTCGCTAAATTACCGTTTCCCTACGAAAATGAAGGCCGGTTGTCGGATCTGATCTTTCTTGGTGGCAGGATCTGTCTGTATAAAGAAAACTGCAATCTACGCAGTGTTGCACTTTTTGGCTCATATATTATTATTCGACTATGCATTTCCTATTAGGAAAATCCATTCAGTCTTTTGGCTCTCTGACAACTTTCATTCCAATTTGGTTAGTATTCCTAAATTTTACGATAAAGTACGGCTTAGAGTAAGGATAAAGTTTCAAACTACTTCAAAAGTTTGTTACCTGCTCCCATTCAACTACATTTCTATTCTATGTATGCACTAAAGAGGAAACATAATGTTAAACAAGGGAACAGCTGTTATATCAGAATACGTAGTTGGAAAGGATCAGTTTATAATCTAACAAAAATAAACGGCATTAATTTTAATATGAAAAGAAACTCAAGAATTCAGTTTTTGATTCGCTCTTCCGATATATAATTTAAGTTTTATCTTAGCATATATCATACTTTATATTACTTTTATTATATGTATTTTTTTTAAACAATATTTAGGAGATAGATTAACCCACTTAAAGATATAATTCTGTGTATTTGATGCAAATAAATATATTTAAATGCTGGTAAAGTAACTCATATATCTCGATGTTGCGAACACTCAGCCGTTCTCGTCTACTGTCTGGTTTAATCTTTATCGTTTGATTTTAGTTAATTTACTCACTGGATGGCGATGTCCTTCAACACTTATTGAGTGCCTATTCTGCAACAGCCAATTTTGCATATTTGGCATCAGCAGAAAATAAAATTATGTAACACGCTTTTATAACCGATCAGGTTCGTTCAGAATTTAGCTTTAATGGTATAATAGATGTTGGGATCGTTACCTTATCACCGATTTTTGCTGGCGGTTCAACGGACCTATCACCAATTTTATTGTTTCATATCAGAATTTGCGTAGGAAACCAACGACATTACTAAAAGATAGGCCTATATATATATATATATATATATAATGTAGTTATAAAAAGTAATATTTCTCGTCATGAACAGCGTATAAGGAATCGCATTTTTTTCACACGCAATTCTAATTATCATAACCATGGACATAAAAGTCCGAAATTTGAGAATTTATCCATTGCTTGTACTTTTTCCAAATTAATAATTCTCGAAGATTTTAATCAGCGATTGGATTAAAGAAAAATTTATTTTGATACAAGCTGTATCCTAACATAAAGTTGTTACTCCAACGAAAAATTGCAAAATTAACTATTTTTATAGATATATCTGTAGGATCAAAACAGAATGAAAATGTATGTTTTTGACTATTAGATCATAATCATTTTCTTTAAAAATTGTTTTGAATCATTTCGGATATTTTTTCTCTCGCTAACATTTACATCTTCGATCTTATAAGTAGTCCAGAAAGCTTGATGGTCTTGGGACGTTACGCTTGGAAAAGTTTAGTTGTATTAGTGCTTGTATTCCGAGTTTGTGAACGGCCCTTTTGGTGACACTCACCATTTTCTATAAAGTAACCGAAAGTGATCGGAACCAGCGAACTTCCGTTTCCGTCTTTCGCTTTCACTGGCAATAAACGACAAACGAAACGGTATCGATCTGATAGAAATAAAATGACGGAAAATTTGGCTGAGAACTGATGCCCTCAATTTATTCTCCTATAAATTATCAGTTTGGGGCTTTTTAAATCACTTTCCAACTGTTGATTAATAATAAGCAGCTGGATTATACCAGGTACATAACTGTTGTTTTGTTAGTTACTTCGCTTTACGCCATTGAATCAATCCAAGTTATGAGAGACCAAGTTAGTTTGGATACAATTTGGGGCTGATCAGACCCTCACTGTGCAACCTCGTAGTGATGAAGAGTGGAATTCAATGATCTGGACTTAAAGATTCCTGAAAATCTGGGTATGTGTATCAGAATTGAACCCGATCCTAAGACGAACGAATTTTACAATGCGGCCGAAATTTAATAAATAAATTATTTTATTATACTGTGATGCAAAAGGATACAATATAGAGATATTAATATACAGTAGAGTATTTAAATGTTGGAGTTTTCTTAAGTTATCGATATGATAAATGATGATGAATCGTTTGAAGTTTATCTCCTAAGCCAGCGTTATTTGTTCAAGTAAACATCGTTCTCTAATAAACAACAAACAGAAGTTTAAAAAATTATGTTGGATTTTATTAGGTGGCGCTGTTCTAAATCACGTGTACTTCGTAAGATTAAACAATAAAAAAATTAGTATTCTCGAATAAATTTACGAATAAAAATATAATCCGTGCGCTTTCTGAATGAAGTCTTCGTTATTCCGCTTATTAAAGTGGTTAAATATGGTATATCATAATTGTGATTAATTCAAAAATACGGAAAATCGAGAAAATCTAAACATTTTTGAAAATTACTCATTTAGCGAAAAAAAATTTCTTTCGATAAACTTTCTTACTTGCAAGTGAAGTGTTTCTTCGAATTATAGATTTCATTAGATATGGCGGCTCTAAAATGGCAACTGTCATATATGTAAAATATATACTTAGTGAGATTCGACAAAATAATTCAACCGACTAACCAGTCCATATTTGTCAGATACCAAACAACGAATCTGTTTTTATGCCACTCCAGTTGTCCACACGTCATCAGATTTGCGAAAGATGCGAATCGACGTGCCAGATCGGGATCCCTCTGAAAAATCTGAAAGTGTACTCATAATCGATTACAAATTGTCCAAATGAAAGCAGACGCGTTAAACATACGGATTAGTGACTAAATTCGATTTTTCTTTGGTGTTTCTTCAACTTTATGCCGGTTTCCGTTTTATTTCACGCACTAAGCGGAACATCCATTCCCGAGCTCACCCCGATCTAATTTAGCTGGTGATGGATAGGCTGTATAGGTGAAAGATGCGGATCGACGTCGAGTTCGGGACCTCCTGAAAAGATTTAGTAGTACTCAGAATTTACTCCGGATCCGTTATGTGTAAGGCGGTTTAGCCGGCCGAGACTATTTATTTATTGTATTTGGCACGTCCGGTTTTCAAGGTTGGATAGTCTCTTTCTTATACTTTATATTAATTAACGTAATGGCAAGTATAACCTATATGAAACAGGTTGAAACACCAATCGCGCATTTTTTTATAACTAAGATTAAATGCGGCGCGCCCCTTTTCACTCTTCGCAGGAATTTGCGACTTGGAAAGTTATTCTATAAAAGAATTCTGAGATATAGCCGCTGTGACTGGCAACAGAGAATAGAGCACATGTTGCATAACACCTTGTTTCTAGTAATCGCTCTATATAATTTTAATAAACGTCAAAATTTGATGATGTTGGTCCCGGACCCGATGGGGAGAAAACAGGCGGGTGATGGAAAAGAGAAGGGTGCCCCTAGCCGCTAAGTGAAGGGGGTACCAGCGGACTTTAGTACATGCGGGTAGATAGTATGTGATGTAGTTTGGACTAGGACCCGCTTAGCCATCCGACACGCCGATTAACGGTCTGCCAGATTTTTAACAAAGGGTATTTTGAACGAAAGAGCTGCCCAAGACAGAACTGTTAAAAGTGATATCCGCTCGTCTCCGTTGGATTAATGGTTCGTTCTTGGTGCAACTATTTGTATTAGGGATCCCTGGAACAGGATAGAGTTAAATAAAGGCGATAGATTGGATTCAGTAGGCGAGAATGACGGCCGCGGAGCGGAGGGGAGGGAGAAAAGTTGAAGCAACCGGTACATCACGCCAAAGACAAACCTAGGGCGGCGTCCCACCTTATCAGACCCGGCGGTAAAAGCCGGCTAAACGACGACGACTTTAGATAAGCTATCGGAAACGTCGGTTCGTCCCCATGCAGCCGGTTAATTGCCAAGTTATTGGTGCTGCTTCTTTAGCGTGTGGTTCCCTTCCCACTCTTTATACCTTTTGTAGGCGTCCGGGACCGGGCCGGACGGTGGAATGGAGGGATCCATCCTGTGCGGGGAGGGAGGCCGACTTGTCCGGAAGATAATTTACGGGAAGGAAGGAGAAAACTCGGGCAAACCGGCCGGTGACAAGCCGTGACGTATGGACTTTTCCATCACCATCTCTCGTGCCACGCACCGGAAGTGACTTCGATCTACTCTGTAGTTTCCGGACTGTCTAATGCATTGTGGGATAGTATACGCCCGTCTGTCAATATACCTTCCATTAGAAGACCACCCGTTTCCATCTCCATAACCTGTCGGCGGGGAGACAACTTTCCTTTATTAAATACGCCGGATCCGGTCGCCCCGGACTTATCTTCGGCCGACAGGCTCCGCTCCGGAACCGCCAGGAGTATGAAAATGGAGCGGGCCGATTTGGTCAACTCGATTTTCTGATGAGGAATGGGCGGGCCTCGAAAGAATTCTTATCGTTAGAGTTTATAATCTTGTTTTAAGTCACGTTCTTCTTCTTTCTCAGAGAGAATTGGTCCTTTTTATCTCGTAGTTGCTCTACAAAAAGAGTGACCCAAGTCCAATCTGTCAAAACCGATGCCCGCTCTACCCCTTTCGATTATGGAGAAAGGAAATAGTGAGAAGTCTCGGATGGAAACTTTTTAGCGATTCCGCTCCGAACTCCTTCAGACGCTGTGGATTCAGCCCCAACCTATAAATAAACACCACGGGTGGGAGACCGAAATAAACTGAATCGAAACCCGCCTGTGCCAAATTGTCTTCGACTCTATGTGTAGACAAGTCGACTTTCCGGAATTTTCAGTTGATCGGCCTTCCATGCGGACTGTAGTTGGTCTATTCCATTTCATTCACGAGGAGGACGAAAGAGAATGGGTGTTCCACCCGGCCCGGTCGTGGTTATTAATCGACACGACACGTAAAGCGTAAAGAAATTGTGGCAGTCCCGGTGGCCTGCGGCAGTTCCTAACAACACTCTCGAGACCGCCTTTCGTTACGCAGCCTCCGTTCTCTTCCTTCATTTGTCTTTTAAGTTTTACTTTCTCAAGTTTCTTCTCCATTTTACATCCTCGAGGCTGTCAGTTGATTCCGGATCTAATCCAGTCCCTTTCTGTTCCCCTTTGGGTTCGAATTTTTCTAATCTTGGTGGATAGAATACGTTTCCGCCATTTTCTATTATAGTCGTTGTTATTTGAGCAGTTTCTAACCTGATTGTGAAACGCCCCTCCATCTTCCATTCTCATCCGTCTAGCGGTTGTATTTCTTACTACAGTCTGGCTTCTTTTGTTGTTTAATGTCCAGATGGTGGCTTCTCACGTGTTTCCCGCCGTCACCCGCCTTTCGACTGGTCAAAGGTGATTGCTGTTTCTAACTGTTCTCAAATGCTTGACGAATCCTGAACCATGGCCAGAGGACAGATGGACACTTAAGTTCTTTTTTTTTTATTTAACGTAGCCCAAACATCGGAACTTTGTTAGGACAACATATGTGTCTTCAAATGAACATGAAATAAAAAAATAATAAAAACGTTTAAAAAGGCACAAATTTCCTCTTTGCTGTCTATTTGGTTTAATGGTGCGTCCGCTCTTGATTTATCATTTTTATACCCGATTACAGATCACTGGTTTCTCATAAATCGGGTTAATCAATGAATTACAACTATTCCTTAAGAAGAAATAGAAAGATGAGCTTAACTGGATTTTAATTAAGCGCCAAATCTCACAAGGGATATTTTTGGCAGCACCAACTTCAGAGCCTATCACAAGCTGGCAATCACCCGTGATAGGTCAACCAGAAGGTTAAAGGATGGGATTCAACGAGCCTAAAGCGGATTCGGATCAGGTCTAACTTCAGTGTCGATCTAAAATTCATCTTTAAATCCATCATATATGAAAATCATTTCAGTTCGATAAACCTGTTATATATTATTCTCCTATCCAGTCATAACGACTATCACTATATAGAAGTAAAGAATAAATTGTAAACCATCACTGTTCCAAGACCATCAAGCTTTTTCTTTGTTGTTTTACTTTACTTTCCAACCGGAGTTTACTAAGTGGTGGGGTATTACAATGACCACTATGATCCGCCCACACTAGTGGTGGGGTCGGCCGTTGCTGAGACCTTCGACTGTTAACTGCGTGATAAGGCATCTACATTCCACTTGGAGGATCCAGAGTCGATTCCGGTTCCTCATCTCGAATATTTCAGGCGATCTGAGTCCGGTTCATTAATCCTTATTCTTCGTTTACGAACAGATCTCGCTATAGTTTGGGCGGATCTTAATAGTGTCTGGTATGATTCCATCGCTTTATACTACTTGGCAAGTATGGAAAACTGCGTAAAATTAAGGAAAATTTTACATTATCGAAATTGATTGGATAAGTTCTAAGTTTACGATCTATGAGTTGTCGACGAGAGTTAGGGCATACTCATTTCTTTAGCGTACCAGGAATAGATGAGCGACTGATTGTACTCCTTTCATATTAGCAGAAAAAGAGCTATTTTTCAGGTTCCAGTTTGATATTTCATGGCTAGGCTGGAAAGAATTCGAATGGGAGTTCCTTTCCTGTTTCCTCTTTATCTTTGTTCCGAGACGACTAATGGCAATTAGTCTGAGGAAGAAGTACTCCTTCGTAGGTACTTTCCATCTAAATATTCCATCGGTCGCAATTTCCACCGGCATGTCCTGAGAAAGACAGCGTCATCCGTACTTTGAGAAATTACCAAAGACCGATCGAGAAAACAAATATCCAAGAACTTATTGGCGATGGGGTAGAAACAGAAAGCGCAAAACGTCTTTTGTTCGGAAAAAGGACATTAGAGATTTCAATCCGGTCGCTCGGCAGTCGAAAGATTTGGGGATGGAAGAAAACGTGAGGCCGGAAGTACCAGTCTCGTTTGGTGTGTCCGGGAGAGCGTAAGGGAGATACTCCTTTAATGCCCACTAGAGGTGTACCGGCTCTTTTCCGCTAAAAGAAGACGGGATGACGGACGAGCTGGGTCTTCTTAGCATCAATCCGGACTGTTTGTATCCATTTGAATCGGGTCATTACTCTTATTAAAATATTAACTTATATGTAACTTTTAACATCAAGTATATAAACCGCTACAACCTTACATCTTTCGGCCGTAATGACTTCGGAGCATTGAAGACAGAAATGGAAAAAAAAATCTACTTAAGAGTGCTTCTTTTCCCTTTTTTCCTGTACTAATTGAGTACCGATTGTTCCATCTTGTCTTCCGATGAATCCAACCAAAAACATTTGAAAGCGGATGCTCTTTCTCGGAACGAGGAAGACGACACAATTGGGATAAAGAAAACTGATTAGAAAAGGATCTTCGTTGTCGTGGGAATAACGATCGAAGTATGGACTAACATTGGGTACTCATTGTTTGCCCAGCTTTAGCGTTATCAGGTACTCCACCCACCTTTTCTCTTTGTTTTCTCTGTCGACCCACTACTCTCGCGGCGGATCGCTGATCGTTTTGATCGACGCTGAGCGCTGGACGCCAGTTGGAGTTTTGTCTAGGAAGTAGTTTCGATCATTCCGAAGCCGAATGTAACCGCCAAAAAATATTTATATTTAAATAGAAACTATATTTCATTATTTAAAAATCCAAAAATAAATTCTGATAGCGTGACGGTAGTTATTAAAAAAACCTTACAATTGTGATTTTCGCGTGTGGCGAGCCGACAAACATCTTCCAGAGGTGAGAATATTTTCGAAGCGCTATTCCACTCTTGTATCCATCTCCACGGATAGAGCGAGTGGATTTTCGAGTGAATAGTAAGAATTCGCTTGGGATTATCGGACTCTCACCAATTCAATTCTAGTCATCGTTTTATAATAGTCGCCATTTCTTTTTTCAGAACCGGTTGGGCACGGTGGAAAGAATCGAAAGACTGCCAATGTGTCCAAATACTGGAACCCGAAGAACTGACGGAACCCCAATTGGATGGCCTGTGTGTTGGGTGAGTATCTTTATACTTTTTAAACCTACATATTATACTTCTTTTGCAGAATTCGTTCAGCTATTATCATAATCGAGTGTACTAGTGATCCCGAATGCGTGTGTGAACCCCTAGAGGTGCATAAAAAGTTTTCACGAGCGCACTTTTTCCTTGTCGAAATACATGTCTACTGTTTGGGATGCACGCTATTATTCCATACCCGATAAAAGGATGCGCGATTAAAAAGTTTGAGGACCACTACTATAGAACAGTGGTTCCAAAAATTTTTGATATTGTAATCCCAAAGTTTTACAAAAAAAATAAACTTCAGTGAATTGGATCCCGATTCACCAAGAAAAATCAGGTAATTAGGTGAAGCTAAATAAATAAATATTTAATGTTAACTCTAAATATACATTTATTGTTAAAAACAACAAGACAGTTTAGAGTGTATTAATGAAAAAATTGTTTAAATACTTAAATGCTTCACGAACCTCGAACGGGTCACGGATTCAGTTGGAAAAAAACTGTTTTAGAGATCGGACGAGATTAGAAAAAATATCCCGCCCTCTAGCGTTAAGGGATAGAATTATTTAGAAGATATGTAGCTGAATCTTCTTTACCTACTCATTTATTTCTCTTGTTTTCTCTCGCTGAAGTAATAGTAATACGTGTTACTACTCATCATGATGTAATTCGATAACAACCCAAGTAAATGCATCTGAACCATAGATAGTGCTGTTATCAATTTGGGAAATCTTTCCTTTTCTCGCCCAATAAATCTTTTATGCCTAATTTCATCGGGTTTATTCTGATTTTGGATTTAGTTGCGTGTCTCTATCTTTGGTTATTGTTTCGCTACGTATCTTTGTCTGATATTTTAATACTGGAAGTATGAATACGTGTCGGTAGGTATTAAGAATTATTATTGTAGAAGAGATCTCTTGGATTCATCTCAATACCTCTCTATTGAGTTTAGAAAAATACAAGATAGAGTTAATGTTTTAGCTCAAATGAAAGTTTCGGCTCAAATGAAAGTTTCAGCCGTCTGAACGACGATTTAGTTCTTCATCATAAAATACAACAATGTTCAACTTGATTGATGTGTACAGCCGTCCGAACGACGATTTAGTTCTTCATCATAAAATACAACAATGTTCAACTTGATTGATGTGTACGCAGGATAGAGACTTTATACTCTGCCTGTTTGACTTTTACCACACTAGTTCTGAGTATCGCCATTAGTGGAGTGTCTTTCTTATCTCAGATGGATCCTTAGTCTATTTATTGTTGATACAGAAGTTTCCCGAATATCTTCTGACCTGTCAAACTCCAATCTTCTTTCAAATCTGTGATTGAATCTGTTCCGGTTGTGGGTCAGTTGGGGTGGGATCTGAAATGATCACCATATTTAAGTAATTCCTGTGAGTTTGGCGGCATAACTGAAGCAACCAAGTAAACTAACCAAATATCCCTCTTTGGATGTCCAGAGACCATATCATTCGGGTGCCCATCAAAATGGGATGGAATCGACTTCCGCGTCTGGTGGGCGGATATTGGAAAATAACAACTCCAGTCCGATGTTGGAGTGTACCACGGAACTAATAGCCCGTTCTGGCCCCGAATAGCGGACCAAAGAATGTACCCGCTACCGGAAAGAAGACGGGAAAGACAAATAGCCCGTGATTGATCGATGGCGTACCAAGAATGGCCAGCCTTTCTATTGTGTCGACTGTTTAAGGGGGTGATAGTCGGCGCTAATGATGAATGTTAACAACAGCTTCTTTCTCTATCTTATCTTCCTACTTGAATGTTTGTTTTTCTCTTTTTTTCCACTCTAGTATTCGCAGTAAAGAATATCAGGACGGAAACTGAAACAAAGGTGGAATCCAGTCCGTTACCTTTATCTTAGGTAGTATTATGTTGAGCTGTGGGACATTGTGTCGTGTAATGACCCCAATGGTACTCGGTATTGGAACAAGTCGTAAACCAAAAGCGTAGCGATGACAGTTTTGCAGCAAAACGTGATCGAATCTTTTTTTCTTTCCTTCGTACTTCCAACTGTAAACATTCTACCCGTTGCCTCCCCCACTGTTTTCGTTTCCTCTGTATTCCAGCCCAACGAGGACGTTGTTTGCGCCCTCGGCAAGTAAAAGCGGCCGTGTAGGAAAGCGGATAGACGGAGATGATACCTACGGGAAATCTTCGTCGCACCTGTTTCGATGTCGAAGCGCCGCCGACCTTCGACCCCGAGATCGGCGGCGCTAGGGAAGTCCATCCATTCATAAATCAAACGGACACCGGGCGAGATAGAATAGCGGCGTGGGTCACGCCTAATTCGTGATCGCACGCGTGACACGACTGCGGCGTAACAATACCGTGGGGGGAAGAGCGGCAGGTGTCTGCCCGGGAGGCCCACACGCGCCGAAGCGGGTCACTCGTCGATGACCTACTTCTGGCATCGGAATCGGGCCCGACAAGAGAAACGGGCCGAATGCTGGAAGATAAATACAAATTCGCATCCATCTCGAGAAGGATGCGACAGTAATTAGAGGCCGTTATAAGTAAATACATTTGTTGAGAGTATTACGTGCAGTTTAGAAAATTTGTGAAGCTCGAAATGAATGTAAAATAGAGGCAAATTTTTAAATTTAACAACTTAATAACGGGAAACATTATTGTATGAAAACTGATAATTCTATTAAATAGGTAAATTAGTCTATTTGTGAAATGTTAAACCGGAAAAAAAGGCAAATCTTGGTCAGAGTTTTAAAGGAAAATTAATAAAGTGAGAGATGACTATTTTCGAATAATGTTCTATAAATAAAATAGCAAAATTTGCTAAAATACGAAGCCAAAAAACAACCAGTCTGCTGCTCCGTTATCGAACAAAGGCGGTTTAACAGGTGAAATGGCGTCTGGAGGGACGAGTGGTCAACGGTTTTTCCGGGCCGCGGCGCATCCGGGAGATTATCTTCGATACTGTGTTTTTTTGGATGGTAGCTTATTTTTTAGGGACGACTCTTATTTCTGGCGAAAGGGAAGGCGTCGCTTCTTATCGCTGTGTTTTCTTCACGGAGAGCAGACTAGGAGCCAATCTTGATAAAGAAAAAGACGGTTCTCGGACGTAAGAATAATGAACAGAAGAGTTTGGACTTCTGTCGCATCTGATGGCTGGAAAGAGGATCAGATTCTTGGCATAATAAGAGGCGGAAAAAGTGGTACATAAAGCTATTTTTCGGCCCACCAGGTTAAATTCGGTTGGAGAAACGGAGCAGACCATTCCGATTGTCCGTTTAGACCAGTGGAGTTTCGACATTTTACGGAGCAGCGGCTGCGGATACGACCGTCGGCGTCTGTCGGCAATCGTCCAATTCCTCCCCCGCTCCCCTCCGGCACCATCCGCAATGCCGCTGTCACGTGACTGGAGGAGGCTCCAGAATGCCGCTCCCGGTAGACTGGCGGTGACAGCTGTTGCGCCTCACCGGCACTGTTCACAGGTGGATGTTGCGGTCACGGGACCGCGTGTCTTTGCCAGTGGTCCGAATCCCGCGCGATTATCCCAGTGGGTGTAATGTACGGAAAGGGACGTTTTGTTGGGGAGGAATTAGAAAAGAGATCAATGCGCCAGACACTGGTTTTCTATCGAGTAGGGAAATTGCTGAAGAAAAAAGTCGAATAAATCTGCGTGAGATTATTAGTGATGGGGAAAAGAGCGCGGGACCGTCCGAATCGGGTCGAATCTGGGGACCAGAGGCCGGCGCTGCGCCAACCCCGCCGTTCTCCCCACATCCGGCGCGTGGGTCACATGATTAAGTAAACGCGCAGACTCTGTTCCACCGCGCTTGCGCGCGGAACGGACCGGAGAAGAGAAGAAAAGCTCCGACGCCTACCGCGCTGCCAACCAGATTATCAGCGGCGTTGGCCATCGGTAAGTGTGGCTCGTCTTCCGTTCCGCGCTTGAGATAGGCCCGGCCGTCGGGGTGGACGCTAAGTGCCGGGCACCGTCGGTTCCCAGCGCCGGTCTCCCTTCTCCGGTTCCTCCGGACGGTAACCGAAAAGCCACGGGGCCGGCCGTGGCGTGTCCGGGCGAGGTGGCGTCCTACGCCCCCGGAACGGGCGTTCGGCAGCCCATCTCTCTGGGGGGCCACCTTCGTTTCCGGTTTTATTTCGGGTGACGGCTTACGTAAGAGATCGGGGTGATTGCCAAATGACGAGAGATTGCGCCCGACTTACCCCTTCTTCTCCAACTAAGTCCGGGATACGTATGTGTTGGCCTTTTCAATGGAAACGTTTCGACACCCTTCAGTTGGCTTCCAAAGGAATCTCGATTGGCATGATATCTGATGGTAGACCGTTAACTATAGAGTCTGTCCTTGGTCAGAGAGAAAATAACAGTTCTCTTTCGCTTTACCGCTTTTCACTTTTTGGTTTTAATAAACTCAGAAGCGGTTTGTCGACCTCTTTCTCCGGATCGACTTCTTCCGGTCGGTTAACGCATTTTTCTGACTCTCTGCTGCGCCCTCTAGCCGTTAGGCGCGTGGCGTCGACGCCCGGAGCGTGACTGTTTTCGGGCTTCCGGCGTTTCCACATAGGAAATGGCCCACCGGCTTACTCAAAACGCTCTTCCATATTCAGTTTGATTTTCCAAACGGAGCTAGTTGGAGTAAGAGTCTTCCTTTCTATTCCGCATCCAGCCGCCGACGGAAAAAATCCTTTTTGGCAGCGTTCCTTTCCTCACTCGGAACAGCACCCAATCCTAGTCCTACTCGGGGCCATGGCCGGCTTCCCACCGGGCTGATTCTCGGTCCATCGACTCTTAACCACATTTTCGATCGAGAGGGATCTGGATCTCGGTAATGGAAAAAAGTGGTCATTAAAAGGCTGCGGCGCCGGAGAAAGTTTAATTTGGGTGGCACATGCCACCGGTTGCCAACCGGAAGCCGTTGGTCGGCCCGATCGATTTAGCGGTCTTCTCCGAGAGGAATAAATCCTATTGACGCTAAAACATCAAACAGCTGGTTAGTCAGGGGGATCTATTTACCGAAACAGAAGGCTTTATAATAGCTCGGGAGACCGCGGAATCGCCCTAACGGTAAAACTGCTGTCGGTCGACGACTGGCTCCTACTCATGGCTGCTGACACCTACGGACGACGACGTCCCTTTCATCTTCTGACGGATAACGGTGATGTGAAGGATCTCACTGTGAATCGGCGGTGTGGATAGCAAAACACAAACCGACGAGTCGTCCGTCATTTACCAGATTTAAGTGTCGATCCCACCCGATTCTTACGTCTATCCTAGTTTTTTTTTTTCATTCCGATGATACGACAGAGATGGTTTTTGTCAAGAAAATTGGCCCCGATCCCATTCGACTGAGGGCGTAACTCTTTGCTTATCTTTTTGGCCCGCTGCGCCTGGCAATGGACGACTGTAATTTTTAGTTTAAGTCTTTGGCCAGATCAATTACAATTAAAAATCGTCGGTTGCGTCTGTTATTGTTTAAGAAATAACCGGATCCCCCTGTAAAGCCCAGGAGGGATATTAAAAAATTAATGGTCTCGTCCACCGTAAACTCGTCTGGTTGATTGGGGGTTTGCAATAAAGTAACCTAGCCTACTTAGTGTGGTTATTATTTGTCGTTCGGGGGTTCTTGTGGATTACATGTAACGACATTTTTATTTCAAGTAGTTTATATCATTATCATTTATTATTAAAGTTCTGTAAATTTAATCTCCCGCCATATTTAAAACCCATTCCCTTTCGCCTGGAGATTAATTTTAAATCTAGATAATTATGCCCAAATTTTTAACACTCCACTAATTTATATCAGGTAATGACATAACTGTAGATTGTTTTTCCACCTGGGTCGGTGGTTTCTACGGCGGGAGACATGCAGATTGATAAAAATCCCTCTAGTTTTCTCTCGGCCAGCTGGACCCACTAAATGTTAGATAGATCGTACCACATCGTCGGCTTGCTCTATATTTAAGCGCCCTTCTATGGCAGCTTTTGGAGAATTGTTTCAAAAATCGCCACTGGAAGAAGCACTTGGACAGTAGCTAAACATTATTTCGTGATCTGGACGGAATGTTTTCATCGTTCCGCTTTTGGGGAAATTCCTTTCCCGTGTCGAAGGTCCTTCTCCCCAGATGGCGCTAATTTCCGTCAACCGGAAGACTAGTCTCCTTTCTTTAGATACTTTTTGTTTTCGGTAGGACACGATTAAAGTGTCGGTGATAACCGGCAAGGAGACGGCTCCCCATTCCGCCCAAACCCAATTTCGGGTAATTGCTCGTCTCCTTTTTTTTTTCTCTTTCGCTTTCCGTTTGTCGATTCCTTTCCCCCGCTTCCACTGCCCGACCTGAGTGGCGCGATTTCGGTCACGTGACCCGGGGATAGGTGGTCGATCGATCGGCGCGACGGGGGGGAAGAAACCGCGCTTTTCTGGCATCTGTTGATGCCGGGTTAAAGAGCTTATTTTTCGGTTAAGGACTACACGGTTTCGATCGCCGGCGGGGTCACGCGTCACTAACGGTGTTCACGCGTGGCCGATCGTCTTCTCGACGCCGATCTGGGCTGGATTGGCTAACCTTCCTTTCTCTCTTGTCTCCCGCAGGCCGGATGAAGGGCGTTGTCATGACGACCGCGTGGCAGGAAAAGCGTGGAGTGTGTATCTGGTGGACGGACCCGGGCTGAGCCGAGTGCTCGTCGATATCCAGCCTTCCACCGTCTTGGCCGGTGACAGTTTGACAGTCAGAGTGGATGCGCGTCTTGACTGGCCTGCATCAGGTAAGTCACGCTTTTTTTTTTATCTCTTTATTCTTGAATGCAATTGCCAACGGAACGAAAGGTTCGACAAAAAATTCGAACGAGCTATCGGATCTTCATTTTTATCCGTGGAATGACCACGCGTGTTTATCCATCCATTCCGTCTCCTCTCTATCGGTTCCACCAAAAACTCCGATGGGATCGAGGCGAAAACGAGGAGACTGGAAGAAGCCACACGGAGAAGTAGCGAAAGGTGGTCGGAATAAAAGCCTCTTAAAGAGGAACGGGATCGAATGACAAAAGGCGAAAGAAAACTGGACTCGGGGACTTCGTGAGGTCTCTTAGCAACCAACACCATCCGGTTGTTAAAAGTTGGTTGGGACCAAAGGGAAAAGATGGGGGATGCAATCGGAACTCGACTGTTTGGGTCCGAACAGACATCCTCCTCTTCCAGTCGACCGACGGTCTCCATATTTGCTCAATTATAGATACGTTACACATGGAACGCTTTTGGAACTGCAGAAACGAGTTATTGGACTCGATTCGCTTTTTTCTTAAAACAAAACTAAAGAAACGGGCAACTAATAAAGAACATCACCAAAAATGGCTGTGTAAACAATCATTTGCATAATTCGCCAGATATTAATTTACTTACAAATGCGAAATATTATATATTTATTTCACAACAGACATCACTCCAATCCTGCTAAAAAAAGTCGAAAAGTTACAGAATTGATTAAATAATCATCAGGAACATAAGCCGATGTATTTGTGACAAATGTTCTCATGATCAATTCTTTAAACATTATATCATTCATCCTTCCTAAGATTGATTACGCTCTATCTATGTATGCAGTGGAGCATATACACTACACCAATATGCTTCACTAGCAAATGCGTGTAGTGCGCATGTCTTCATCATCAAAACTTGATTCGGAAGTCAGAAATACAACCCAACTATTTTTGTCAATATTTTACGAATAACAAATTAATCCTCATGTAACGAGAGGTGTTGTAGCATATTCTAAACGCCTAAAATATTGGTAGGTTAATGTTTAAACACCATATTTCTGTTGTTAACAAATATTAACTCGAAAATTCTTCGTTATGGATTTTAAAATTAATATATCCTCTTATTTTATTAGATAGTTATAGTTATCGAATATTAAAAAGTACTCTCTCTCTCTCTCAAATTCTCTATGATCTCTTTCATATGGATGCTGCTAATTAATCATATCTCACTTTATAAGAAAATTAATATTTGTTTTTTGAGAGTCTGGGAATATTTTATTTTAGTGGAAAATTAATATTTGTATTTTGAGGATTTAGGGATATCTCACCTTAGAAGAACTTGATATTTGTGTTTTGAGGATTTGAGAATATCTTCCTTTAGAGGAAAATTAATATTTGTGTTTTGAAGGTTTAAGAATCTTTCCATAGATTCTTAGAGTAACCTAATATTTGAGTTTTGAGATTCTGGAAATATCTCACCTTAGTGGAAAATTAAATTTGCATTGTATACATTATTATTTAGTTTAAGGATTTAGAAATATATCTCTTTAGAAGAACTTAATATTTGTGTTTTAAGGGTTTGGAAATATATCACCTTAGAAAAGTTTAATACTTGTATTTTGAGTCTGAGAATATTTCAGCCTAGAGGAAAATTAATATTTGTATTTTGAGGATTTAGAAATATCTCACCTTAGACGAACTTAATATTTGTTTTGAGAGTCTGGGAATATCTTACCTTAGAGGAATTTAATATTTATATTTTAAGGGTTTGGGAATATCTCACTATAGAGGAAATTAATGAATTTTTAGATTTATCCTGTTTGAACTTTTCCATAGTAGATATTATATAATATATTTATACGAATAAACTAAAATAATTACCTTATACACCTAATATTTGTTTTGAGAGATTTGGGATCTCGTCTTAGAGGAACCAAATATTTGTTTTGAAAGTCTAGGGATATCTCCAGGACGAATATTTACAGGATTCCATTTCGAAGCATGTATAACACAATTAATGATTGCATTTATAACTAAATAACGCGTATACTTTAAACTAGTACCATAAATACAATATTGTGCAAATGATGTGTCCTTGGATGTACCATACTAGGACCATGGCTCAATAAGTGCCCTCGGTACAGATAAAATATTATTTAAGCATTGATTTCCGCTACAGGATCCACACTTCCCAAATTAACTGGCTTAACCATATTTTAAAATATTATGTAATACGTAAAACGTCGATATTTTAATTTAATATGTACTATCTGCATCAGTCGGCGTATAGCACGATAGTCATTCTCTTTTTAGTTGCATGGTTTAATCTCTATTTTCGTAAAAGAAATGTCCGATCGGTAAAGAAAGAAAATCATACGAATTGTTATTTACATACACCAACCTGCCTGTTGATAGAATGATTCGATACCTGATTGGTTCTTTAAATATGGGTTCGAAACACATCTCTCGACAGGAAACGAGGAGACGTCACTTCCGTCCGGGAATTTATCGATCGTTCGAATCCGTCCGACGGAGGGCGCGGTTACATCTCTGGGTGGTTAGTCTGTAGAGAGAGTTTGGACGACTCATCATCTTTCGCAGGCATCCGGAAAGAAGGTCCATCTCCGAGAGAGACGGTCCTTCTTACACGGTCGGGCTGCTAATCGATTAGGACGGTACGGAAGGCCGCAAAACGGACGGACCGACGGCATGGGCGTTATCGATCGTTCGACTATTGTCCGTCTTTGCCGTATCGGCAGAAATTCTCTTCGATTGTGTCGTCACGTACGGACCGATGCCCGATCACGTATATAATAGCCCCCTCCCGGACCCCGAACTGCTTTCTTCTCCCTCTTTCTATTTTTTTTCCCATTAATCTCCCCATGGGCCGGCCCCGCTAACTATCCCTATTCTGTTTCCACTTTATACCAATGGTCGTATCACCAGCAGTACATTGAAACTACAGACATATTGCCCCAAGTCTGTTTCAATATTGGTAATCATTGGCAATCGATTTAGATTCAGAGATTTTATTTATTCGGTAAGTTTTCCGATTGAATTGGCCAAAGGCCGAATCCTGGGGCAGGATGGTTCGAACCAGATTATTTTCAGAGAGAAGTTTGTGGCGCGGAATATTGGTAAAATCTCCCACTTAACCATCTTCGTCTTCTAGTCCAGTTTTCTGCTCCGATACACCTTCCGGGGCAGTCTTCCGAAAGACTAATGGACCCCATCTCTAACGCGGAACCCCGGGTTAATGACGATTCGGAGGATGTTGGAAATCGTTTTTAAATCTCGAATTTTTTGGGTTTCATTCGCCGAATAAAGTGGAATTGTTCAACAGATGATTAATGAAACAAACCAGTTTCTTCATAAAAGAAATGAAAGAAAACCAAAATAAAATTCATCATGTTTGGATTGGTGCAAGCGTTGAGATCATCCAGAAGTACGCGTTTTGACATCACGGTAATGCTCACTTAATGAAGAAGAACGGTCAATAGAAAGTTATATTTTGGGCTTTCTGTCGACGCAGAGCGACGTAAAGTGGTGGTAGTATGATGCGCCTGGTGCGCTCGGTTCGCCCGCGCTTTCGAAAAGTCGACCTGGCCTCACCCGCTGCCTTCGCGCCGGAATGGCCGGCTCCGTTTCATTAAATCGCGGACGCCCGCGGCGATGACCGGGAAGTTCCATTACCCACTCCGTCCCCGGGACGCCTTAAACGCGCGACTCGTCTGTTTCCGGCCTGCCGGTCGCCTCCCGCTTTTATGTTTTCCACCGATGTACGCAGCGGTCGGTACCACCCGAGGATTCCCGGGACCGGCGAAAGGAAGCCCCGGAGAGGAGTTAACGGCGCCCAGACCGGTGGCTTCTGGTTGCAAATAGACGAAGCCGGGACGGCGGACGGCGGCCCGGAGCTGGAGGGACAGAGATAGCGAGGTTGGGTCGGATTGGGGGCGGGAAGAGAGAGAGAGAGAGAGATAGCGTTGGCCGGTCACGCTCGACCCTTCCCGGTTTCTATCCAGGAGAGGAAGAAGATCCGGATTCTGGCGACCGAATGCCGATAATATCGGCGAAGATAAGTGGGCGCGGACACAATGGACGGCCGTTGGAACGCGTTACTTTCTCTATCCTATCGAGTCCGGTTCGGCCAGCTATCTGCCCTTCTTCCGTCGTGGCTCGTTTTCCTTTCTCTATTCTTACCCGCCCTCTACCGGCCATGGTGAAGAATCATTATCTTACACGGGTTCCAATATCATCCAGCTTGGATCCAAGTACACGTAAAGCGACTCTGTCACCCAAAATTTTCCGGCATAATATATTTCATTGGTACTCAGCCTATTCGAACATGACTCAAACTCCTTCGAAGTCCTGTTTCCAGGACTAGAAAGAGAAACCCAACCAGAGAGACTATTTTCTTGGAAAAAAAAAAGCACAGGTTTTTCTCGGGAATCTAACGAAAAACCAAAAATAGCTTGATCGATCAATCTTTATCGATTCAAACAACTATCCTACTCGATCCGACCATCAATTTATTAGTATCACCGAAATGTACCTTTGCCACGTTAACGCCCACTCGGACGAATTCCAACCAGTTTGGCTTGTTACAGTAATTTTCGAATTCCCCGTAATAATAAGATATTAATTAAAGAGGAAACTACAACAATCCGTAAATATTAAAATTACGTTTAATAACCTTCGTTCCTATCATCGAATCGTATCTTTCACATCGTGACGTATTTTTTAATTTCGTGTAAATCTTCACGAAAACGTCAGATTTCGAATTTTTGTTAGAGTATCACTAGCGTAACTACTACACGGGTTGCCTGAGTACCAGCTGGGGCCCCATCCCAGTTAGGGGCCCCAAACAAGTGTTTCCGAATTGCGACATTCGAGTCTATGGAATACTATATATATTATATACAGTATATATTAAAAATTTTAATTTAAATTTATACAAAATTAATTTTAATTTGATAAATTTTAAAATAATAAAAAACAGGAATGAATGATTAAATCTTTAATTTTTTTATTTTTAAAATTTTAAACGGAACAACGGGCCCACTTAAATTTCAACCGGGCCCCTTGTATATTTACGCTGCTGGATAGAATGCCAGCTTTCTTCTGAATTTTCTGAAAAGATGTCTTTATTCTTCTATAACAGTATGTTATTCGAAACATTTATAGTTTGGAAGACCAGTATTTTTATTTTTTTTCTTAAAAATTATTTAACTACAAAACATACGAGTATAGTTAGCTTTAATGTGTGCTATCTGTACTAAATCGAGTTTATTTCTTACATATAAAAGTACTAAACTCTATTACCTGCTGGATAGATAATCCTACCTAATTTGTTCCGCTCTGTCTACCAAATATCTGGAATAAATTTAGTGACGCATTCCCCAACAAATATCTATTGACGAAAATGCGACAGATGTTAGTAAAGATCCTATCCCCAAACGAATAATTTAGAGAAAATGTTAATCCGCTGTATATTTGAGAATTTATTTTTCGTTCAACCCCGTTTTCATTCTAGTATTTTTTATTCCTTTAATCGGAAGCCCGCAGTCATCTTTCTATCGACGATAGAAATGCTTGTGGTATTAATATCCGCCGGCCCGCTACTGGTCCGACTTGTAATTGGTGTCCCCTTTCTCCGTTTCCAGACCGATAAGTGATGGAACGGGTAAGTGGCGAAATTGCGCTCGGGCACGGCGTGACGCGAATAGTTAACTGAGGAAAGGAGCCAGATAACGCTGGTTGCCATGGTGACCCACTTTGGGTTAGGGCGCGGAGTCGGTTACCACGTATTTACTTCCGATTCCTCCTCTAGGCCGTAAAGCGCTCTTCGACGGGGCCGGCACCCAAACGCGTTCCCATTTGGCGGAAGACACTATCCCAGGGATAAAAACCGCCTTCGGAAGAGACGAAACCGAGGACCTCTTATCTGACCGATCATCTGTTTTATTGTGTTTGATTTGGAAGTATTTAAAATATGTTTTGGCAGGTGGAGAGAGAAACGCAACGGGATTGCATCTCTTCGTCACCTGGAAATTGAACCAGCGATGCGTCCGCCGAGAAGTGGCAGAAGTAACCGATCAACAGGAAGTGATTCTGGCCTGGACTCACAAGATGTATTCACCTGGCCAACACCTCTTAGGTAAGTAAGTGTCTTTCATTTAGGCACGTTCTCAGTGTTTGCGAAAAGCGGCTTATTATATACCAAGTTCAGCTGTTCTCCGGCGTGTATCTGCTTCCATTCAGGATCGGTAAATTTTCATAAAATTTGTTTTTTGGGTTCTACGCAGAAATATATGGGGCAAATTGGAATTTGATCGAAATCGGATTATTATAACGATATCTGGAGGTTAAACGCTCTTCAGAGCATTTATATCACGCTTACTATGAGTCATTGTTACGTCACAAAATTTAAAAAAACTGGAAATATTGACAATTAATTAGTGACGTAATAATGGCAATAATTATTCCATTTTATAATTAACAAAGAAATTTGATTGTTGAATATTAAAATAAATGTACCAATTAATATTAAATATACCAAATGTACCAATGAATCAACTTCGTGCTATACGTATGGTGCCATTCATAATTCTAACTTTCATTATAATTTTATGTGATCTTTTTTGGGTTGGGAATCTATGGGATGTTTTACTTTAAAACTCCTATTTTTATGTATCTAGTAATTAAATTAAATTTACTAATACTGTACTTTAATAAAATTTTACATTACAAGATACAGAAGTTTGATGACGTAACAATGGTAGTAATTCTTTTAAATATTACAAACGCTGTTGTATTGTAGCATTGTAAACATTTCCTAACTTGTTTCGTAAGATAAATAACCCGGAAGATTCTTGTTGGGCACCTTCACTCTGTTTTCAATGACGTCACACTCCCATATTTTTCAGGAGGAATGGGTGATCGGTGCGTTGATTTCCATCTTTCAATCTTCCGGTTGATCTCATAACAGGTATTGGCTTGGCCGTAATGAGCTCTGAACTGATGGCTGCCAAAAATATCCCCTGCGAGTTTCGGCGACATAAATAAAATTAACCTAATCTTAAACATGTCACACAGGATGGCGGTACCCGACCGGACCGTGGTATATCTGAAGCAGTTGACCGAGTAATTCTCGGCTAATTGGCTGCCCTTCTTCCTCCTCTCCCGGTTAATAACCCTTAATAATTATTCCGGGGCTCTAATTTTCCATGGGGAAACAGGCCCCTCCCCGGAAGACGTCAGAGAGTGGAAGGGCGCCGTCTCTACTGATGGAAATAAACGTTTTCCAGCAATAGACCCATCTGTCCGCTGTCGACGGCTTTCTTCATTAAGTCCGCTTTTCCTTCTCGAGTGTAGACCTAACACTCGTCCGCGCGTCCAATTTGTCGCCGCGCAATTAATCCCAGAATTATAACTGCCGCCTCCGCGCCCACCTCCCCAGCTGGAGAGTTAATTCGTTTATCGGCGAGTACGACCAGCTCGTTCCGCGTCCGTCCGGTTTCTATCTGTTGCGGTTGATTGGCTTACAACATTGGATTTGTTATTATATCCAATATCCTTCCTATATGCACTTGTTCAATCAATCGACTTGTGTATGCAATTGCCGAATGACTCATCATGAAAATTATTAAAGCTAATTGGATCGCACCTTTGCTGATGCCCTTTTTCGGTTTTGAATATTTGCTGATTTGACAGGGAAATTCTTGAAAACCAGGAAAAAATGTTCGAGTTTCTTAGTGGCGTTTTCGCCACTGGAAATGCCCAGTCCAAACGCTATTTGGTCTTTTCCGGTGGAGCCATTCTCTCAACTGTACAATGTACCTCAGAGGGGAAAAGACGGCGCTTTCTTGTGCTGAAGAAAACCTTGGCAGAGGGGGGAATCGACGCATAAAATTTATCGGGCGTGAAAGTAAGGCGCGGACGACCCGACGGGCCGGGCGAGCAAAAATTTAATACTACAGTCAAAATGGACGGGCGAAAAATTTAATAAATATACGACTAGCCGAGAAGCGGGCAAATCTCGTTAAAGCTCGGCTGCCACTCTAAGTGCACTTTCCTCTCCGCTCCCTGTTTACACAAGCGCTCCCCTCGTCCTCCCGCCCTTTCTCACACCTTCCCCTGGCGGTTTGCGCGCTTTTAATTACTAGTTTAGTAATTAAGATACGCTAGTGGGGTGTTAAAGCGCTGCGTGGAGATCTGCCTTACGCCGCGATGCTAACCGCGTCATCGTAGATTTGACCTGTAGTATTCCTAGTAGACCGTGCGCGGTAACGCGCGCGGTCGATCGATAGAGACGCGCGACTCTTACTTATCTTTTTTTTTTTTTTTGTCCGGTCGATCGATAGAGACGCGCGACTCTTACTTATTTTTTTTTTTTTTTGTCGGCGTCTCCGGAGGCTACCCGTCTGCTCGGAGAGCGGAACCGTCGGCGTTTGGCCTGGAAAAAATCGTAGACAATACGTTACAAAAAAAAAGGTCGGTTAATTAAAGGAGTTCCGCTCCGCTACCCCGCCATTTCGCTTTTGTATACTGAACCGAGCGTCTCGCGTCCGTCACTAGTTCGTTTCTTTTCGTCCAATGATGGGTGGGAGCGGCCGCCGCCCCGGAAACGGAGAAGTACCAAAATGGCATAATCGGGTGTCCGCCGGGTGAACGGTTTGCGCGATGGGCAAATCTGCCATCTGGTCTAGTCCGGTAGTTATTAAAATCGCCTGTGTTTGCCTGCGGCTAGAGAACTGGCGGCGCTCTCGAGAGGTTCCTTCGTTAATTTGACTGCGGTCTACACGAGTGTCTGCAAACAACGGCACCTGTCTACACTTCCTCACCTGCCCACTTCTCTTTTCCAGGTGTGGTGGTCGGCACGGGTGGAGGCGTGGTCGGCGCCGGACGAAGAGTGACGGTTTCTCCGCCAATCCCATCGGGACTGCAGTTGACCCTGGATCCCGACACCCGAGACACGCCTACCTGTGTCCCTTCCCATCTTCCTCGAGGTCACGTGACGATATATACTGGAAGAAAGGCGCGCTTTGTGGCAGCGTTGGAGATTGGATTCGACCCGACTTTCGCTTGGTTTGTCAACGATACAGCCCGACCGGAGACTAACTCATTTCCCACTTGTTCGGGATTGCAATGCAGAAGAAGCATTCTGGTAAGTAATTTTTTTTCTCTTTCGGATTTCGGCAAGCTCGCTTTAAAGATGTCGAAAAGCGTTAACCGGCTGTACGTTCCTGGAGTGAAAAGAATAGATCGGAGCATTCCACCCGCCTCTGACCCATTATCGTTAAGACTGGATCTAGTAATTCATTCATTAAATTTTATTATCTTCTACGGTCGTTAGCCGTCCTCCCTTCGATGACGAAAACATCGGTGGAGAAATGCCGCTACTTCCTCCCGATTTTGCGCTTTTCTGTCGAACCAGTTACGTTTATTAGCAGAAATCAGGAGGATTACGAGTGGTCTTTTGACCCCGTGAGCGGCAGATTACGATATACCAATGTATGGTATAAAGTAGCCTGCTCCGTCCGATCTTGCACCCCTGCTTTGGATCGACCAACCGGAAAGAAACCAGGGCCGAAAGGGCCATGCTATCCGATGTTGGAATGCTGGAGGTTAAGAAGTCAGACTACACTTTATTCGCCTTTCCGACGAAAGAAACGCTGGGGTGTCACCGGATCGCGCGTGATCAATGGCCTGTGAGCCACATTTGTTTTGGTCACGTGACGGGATGTGGGGTCAAGGAAAAACGATGCAGGTGTTGGAGCTGCAAATTTATACAAAAGGTGGCCGGAGGGCTCGTCAATCTTACCGCTTTCGATCAACCCCGTCATCCTGTGGGCCGGCCAGGCTTTCCTCCCCCACTCGCCCGGCCGGCAGGCGTCCTTCTGGCAGGTGCCCTTCGCTCTGCTCCCGTCCTTTCGCTCGACTTCTTAATTCCTGTGGCAGCTCCTACCTGCATTTTCCCCGATGATTGGTTTTATCGCATTTTCTTCCGGGAAAAGTGGCCCGACAAGATACTTCGCCATTTCGCTTTTCTTCCTTGGCTGGGGGCTGTGACGTAACAATAGATTATGACGCAACAATAGACTGGGTACTCCTAGAAGATAAGGATGTTGTCTGAAATGCTATTCATTCTGTCACCGAAAATTGTCAACATTCACATATTTATAAGCGATCTTATTTTATGCCTATAAAATATATTCATAAATTTACAAATATCAACATGACTACGAAATCATGTTGCCAGATAACTAATAATTATTATCAGTTATCTGGCAACACGATAACTAATCGAAAACAGTACAATTTAAAGAATTGTATCAGAAACTGTATAACTAAATAAAGGCTTAAACTATTTGGGTTAGGCAATTTTTTAGAATTCAGAATTAATATAGAAAACAAAATAATGTTAAACATAATTTTATATTTGATTAGTATATAGTTATTACGCAAATAAAATAAATAATTTTTTTGCCTGGCAACATGATCCTGTTTGCAGTCGTCGATTCGAAATGATAATTTATTTTTGTGCAATACGTTAATATTGCACAAAAATAAATTATATTATTAAATATGCAGTATTTTCTATTCCTTCCATAATATTATTCACAATTTTTTCGTTTAATTATTATTTTTTTCTTTATGAGATGATAAATAAATAAGATACATACAAGTAAGAGTTCAAATTTGGCGGGTTATTCGGTTATTTAAACGCTCGATTTAGGTCATTAAGTAGGACTTTGTCGTAAAAATTTAATTGATAAATTATTGTGGAGGATCCAGGAGTAATTCGTGTATATAATTTAATTTAATAATGCAAAAATATATACGTGCCAAAAATACGTAAATCAGCTAGCGTATCGGACGTGTAAACATCGGCGTATGTTTTAATGCAATAATTATTACCGTAACGCTCTTTAAAATGCATTACCCACATTCTACCTACGTAACAGCAACGTGTGATTTTTTAGCATTTTGGAATTATTTCGTAATAACGAACAAAGAACGTAGGAGTTTGCCGAAATTAGAAGACTTTATGGCGGTAATCCTAGAAGATGAAAGATGATAGCTCAAACTCCATGAATTAATCAATAAAAGTATTTAAAAATTATGTATGTTGTTTATTAAGTATTTAAAAATTCTAATTAATAAAAAAATATATATTTATAAACGGCGCTATTCTTCGCGCGCGATAAATGACGCTCTGTTTTTTATTCGTGATTTTTGCCATGTTAATAATAGTAATAATAAAAATTTTACTCTTTCAAATTAATATAATAACATTCATATTGTTAGCAGACTAAAGAATGAAAAGAAAAAAAAAAAAAAAAAATAAAAGTAGCGAATGGAAAGTACACAGTTTTTATGAGATAAAAAAAAAAAAAAAAAAAGAAAAGTAGCGAATGGAAAGCCCGCTGGGTTTGTGCCGGAAGAAGAGCGGGGCCTGCGCTTGTTTACATTTCTAAGCCACTTCTAAAGACGCTGTCGGGCGCGCTTCGACTGTTTGGAGAGTGTGAGAAAGGAGGTCTCGACGGATTCGCCACTCCCACTACAATGCGCTGCCTTCGGCGCCGGCGGTCGGGCCCCCGAGATTTACCCGCGGCAATCTGTTTGTTTTTCCTCCGGGTGACGGACGAAAGCGACGCGTTTGTCCCGTCGTCAAAAGGCGCTTTGTCACCGTCTCCCGCATTATCTTTGGGGTAGGTCCGCTTTTATAACTTGTCGTCTTCCGGCCGACGCGACCGATACCTACGTGATAAGCTAAAAACCGCAGTTTTGTTCTTTTAATTGGCCCATCCGGAGGAGTCGGACATCGTTAAGTGCTAAGTAAGTTGCACCGCCTATCGGTTGCCAGTTAGTTAATCGGGGTAAAATAATTAAAGAAGATAAATTACTTCTCAAAACTTTGTTTCCGAGCGATACGGGTAGGATCGGGGTCCTATCGTGTGTCTGTTTTTGGTAACGTCGGATAAATCTTTATAATAAGGGCATTGATAGTAACGCTGGAATGAAAAGGAATGGACGAACGTGATAGAAAATATTATATCCCTAACTATCGATAAATTTTTCTGGTAAAGAAACTTGTGCCAGTTAGACACTCCGTTAAAATTTCCTAGCCTTGATAAATGGCTTTTAATAATAATTCTAATTTTTTTTCTTTTCTTGGCAGGAACATATCTTCGACTGGGAAGGAGTACATCGAGTTTCCGTCAACGTCAGCAACCAACACGGATGGGTCCATCAATTGATCTCTGTGGTGAGTGTTATCTGCCGTGTCATCTATCTTTCGAAAGGCAGCGCGCCGATGACTGATCGCTTCGTCGCGTCTGGACACTTCCGGCAGGTGTCCGTTTGTTTCACCCGTCCCGTCCTAATTTATTGGGCTGTTGCTTTGGGGGAACAGGGTTAACAATTGGATTGACAGTCTTACGGACATCTGCGTTGCAGTTTCTTTGTCCTCTGTTCTCGGACAGATGCCCTACGGCGAGTTTTTCTTACAAATCCAGCATGAATTAGGTGACTTTGAGGGCCTCTCCGAGATTACGCGAAATTTGAATTTATTTATGACTTACTAATATTTTATATTCTTTCCATTAGGTAGCCGTGGACTATCGACTCTCCGATGCTGTCTTAAGATGGCGGGACGGAAATCGCTCCACCACCGACCGACCCGTCACCTTGTTGCTGACTCTGTTGACTACTCACCATGTGACCACCCGACTATGGTTACAATGGGGCGACGGTACCGAACTCAACCACACGCTACAAGTGGGAGCCGATGTTGGTGACGTGACTGTGCGACATGACCCCCGATGCCATCTATCGGCAGAAATAGTCCATAATTATCTTCGAGAGGGCGAATACCAACCTTTGGCCCGGGTGGACGATGGACTAACTGGAATCCGGGTTCGTTCAGCGGAATTTCTCAAAGTGTGCCACCGATTGGATCATGGAATGATATCCGGACATGGTGTAGCACCGTCTGGATCGCCCGTCAAACTGATTTTGCACATGAACACCCCCACCGTCTGCCAGCTGACGGTGGACTGGAGAATATCCGAAGGAAGTCGAGTGGTTTCGTTCGTTAGGAATCAAGGACTCGTCTGGTCTCCCAAACTTCGACATCCTGGTACCTATCACGTGGAAGCCACTGCGGAAAACGCGGTGGGTTCTGTCACCTTCCAGCATTCGCTCAAAATTCAAGATCCTATCGGTGGCTTGGAGATCAGGGGACCTCAATCTTGTTATCAGACTGGAGTACCTTTCCAACTGGCGGCGGTCTACTCTGTCGGAAGCGAAGTGTCATGTCGCTGGTGGGTGGTGCCCGATTCAGGTTGGCGCAGATCGGACCACCGTCGGGACTGCCGACCCACCTGGACTTTTTACCGGGCCGGAAATAAAACAGTGAATCTAGAAGCCAGTAATCTAGTCGGCCGCCGGCGCACAGACAGACAATTGACTGTGGTAGAACCCGTCCAAGGAATTTACCTATCGTTGGGCGGGCCCGTCTCTTCCAAACGTGTCCCAGAGGGACAGCTGGTGGTGCTGCGGGGAAGCCATCTGAACGTGACAGCGGACGGCCAACGGCTGTCTTCCGTCGGCCGTCGTCGATATCTAGTGAAGGGAGGAAAGGCGTCCCCCGGACTCACCAGTTTGGATCTAGAGATATCCAATCCCTTGGGACAACATCGAATGCGGGTAGAGGTGGAAGTGTGGCGCCCGTTTTCTGCGGCCCAGCAACCATACGTCGTCCTACAGTCTTGGACTAAGACTTCCGGCACCTATCGAGCGATCTTCCCAGGTGAGTAAAACAGTTAAAAGTAGCCCGTGGCATACCTAAGGCCAGCCTTCACGGACTAAAGGTCGTGGCGACTATTCCGGGCCGATTCTTCCGCCAATTGATTGAATTTTGAGTTTATTGCGTAAGAATCGTTTGGTTATATACCGAACTGAGATCGAACGGTGGATGGAAATCGATCTCGATTCCGATGCGTATTGTATGTCGACGTTCTCCCGTTACACCGCATTTTTCTCGACCAGACGTTTTAAAATTCAAATGGATAGAGGGGAAGCGACCGGTATCTGTAGCGTCCGGTCTCTCGCTCTCCGACACGAGTCGAAAAGAAACGTATAATAAATTTACGCCCCTTAACCATAAAGTATGGATTTGGACCCTCTCCAGTCGTACCGGCCGATTCCCCGGCCTGCGCTTCGCTTCACTTCCCCTTTGGGCGTTTCGTAGTCTGGCAGTAGTGCCGTTACTACACTTACCTTTTATACCTATGAGGCTCTAAAAGTGTATATCATCGATTGCCGTACTTATATCCCTTCTAAAAATAGAGGTTGCGTGAGACGACGCCTCTGTCGCTGCGCCTCCACCCTTCTTTCTCTTTTCAGCCAAAGCCCCAGTGATTCCGTCCCAGAAGAGCTGTACGTTCCCTTCCGGCGAGCGAAGCGCGGACGTCCCGGGTAAGCGGTAGTATTTGCTTATACAGTAGTACGAGTTATACTGTCTCCATTTCCATCCCTTGGCGAAATTATCATTTACAGTTGTATTGATGGTGTGCTGTATCTTTGTATAAGGTTTAATGCCGATAGTAACGTCCTTAGAGTGCTAAGTACGACGTACGAGAGATCTTCAATCGAAGAGAGTTTTCCATCTGTACTCGAAATTTTAGCTGGTAAAAAACATTATTATTAATTTATTCTTTTAATACCTTTAGTCGAACATAAGGCTCACAAAAAAATGGGACAGTAAATCGCCCATTTCTATCGTCAGTCGCCATTTTATCGTCAGTGGTGATCGGACTTCCCGATTTTTCGGTGGTTGGTAAGTAAATTGTAACAGGAAATTCTTACAACGTCATATAAATGTTTAAAATATACAATAAAGTGCTTTTTTAAGTTTTCTTCTTTACAATAAGGCCGTTGTTTTTATTGGTTACATATTTTTCTAGTAAGAATTGTGAAATAGAGAAATTCGAAACACGCAGGAAGAGGAAATCGAATAAAAAATATATACCGGTTAAATGCTAAAGCGTAATTTCATTTCGCGATAATTAAGTCTGAAATCAGGATTTACGTCATTCATCATTTGGCAGCTAAATAGATTCGGCGTGTGATAACTGCGTACCACAAATAACGTCCCCACGCGTCAGTGAGCGTCGCGACCTTACTTACGGCACGCGATATCTATACGCACCGCGGACGAATTGCGTCCGTAAACAATATGTCCGTCAAAAGAAGATTAGGGAGGAGACATTCAGAAATATTATTTGGAAAACGACAAAATTTCGTTGTCTGGCTGGTATTTATTAAAAAAAGGGAATATGAATTTCTTCACTAACAATCCAATTTTGAAATTCCAGCATTTGCTGTAGTTGGGCATCTGAATACAGCACTACTTTCAGAAATTCCATTAACAATGTGTTATGTGTCTCCTGAAGCGTGTACATCCAAACTATTATAAGAATTAAGCTTTTTTTTTTAACAATTTGCGCTGTCATCTTAAAGCGCGTAGAAAATAAGATGAAATTTAATGTAAACATTGAAACTAAATTTACAAATAAATTATTATTTCTCTGATCGGTAGCCTAACTAGAGAATGATGGTCTCAATATTTTGAGTTGTTGTTGTTTCTAAAATAGTTATTAAAAAATTTTTCTCTTCAAGTTAAAAGACTGCATCGAAACGGAAACCCCACTGCGATTTTATAAGTTACATTAATTTAGTTACGCCACAGTGTCTGATTCTTAATGGATTTATTATTATGAAAACTATGTGCAAATTTTTATCTTTGATATTAAAAGTTTTAAATAAATAAATATATAAAATTCCTATACTTAATTAAAGGAGGTGCTAAATTTTTTATATCCTAGAATTTTATTTCGCT
This sequence comes from Olivierus martensii, assembly GCA_000484575.1. Lineage (NCBI taxonomy): Eukaryota > Metazoa > Arthropoda > Arachnida > Scorpiones > Buthidae > Olivierus > Olivierus martensii. Next base: position 169,961 of record AYEL01091301.1, read on the forward strand.
AAATTTAATGAATTCAATCGTTTCATGATAAACATGAATTTTAACATAATATTTATGAAATTTTTATGTTACTCTTTATTCGTAAAATTATTTTTGGATTAGATAAAGATGACTGTTTTTATAATGTCATAATGCACGCACGATAAGCAGAAATCGCAGCGGTTGCGGAAGCGAAAAATTTCGAATCTGGTTGCGACGAGTAGCGACGCTGCTGCGTCCGATTATTGCTGTTGATCTCTTTATCCTTTCTATGTTATTTGTTCTTGGAATCGCATAATTGCGGTATAATTCGGTACGCGCTGCTGACATATGAGACAAAAACCCGATCAACTGGCCCAGACCAAATAACCGCGTGCTTTGATCGGTTGCGTGAATGCAGCAGCGACGCCGATTCGCTTTTAGGTCGACCCCGCACGCTTAATTACCCGTAATCCTTATTGGGCTTTTAATGGCCATTAGCCTTTGTTTGCCGGCTAATTGAATTCCACAAAAATCCATTTTCGCCAAATCCGAGTGTTTACACGGATTATAATGGCGCGTCCGTGCGGATTTGCTATTTGCAAAACTCGCTAACTGTAATTATCAGAAGAAACGCCAGGGGGAATGGCCATGCGTTGGCGCCACCGCTCGGCATTTCCCTGAGATTACTAGCGCGCGCGACGGGAACGCTATTCCTACGCTCGTAGGAATAACATTCCCGTTCTCGTCGAGCGCGCACGTTACTATTTTCAATCCGTCGCGTGTTAGTATTTTCGTGTCCGCTATCATACTGAAATGTGACGTGCGGTAGCGGACACGAAAATACTAACACGTGGTCGGATGGGCGATAAACAATTATCGTCTCCTTCCCGTTTCTTATTTCGACTACCGCGTCACGCGTATGCGTAGCTCGAGTCTTAGGGTGGGCACCGGTGACGTAATGGACGAAAAAGTCACCCGTCGCTTGGTAGTTATGGCCACTGACTATGAGTCCAGTTACGTCATCAACCATCCAGAGCAGTAGGATTACCCGAACGGAACTCTGCGCTTCTTTGTTTTCTGGAAGGTGTCGCCGCGTAAAGTAATTAAAGTCAACTTCGGCGTTCCACCCAAATAGAGGAGACGTCACGCGACGGGAAGACGCATCGGTCCGCTCGGCTTTTTAATATTCGCGATGAGCGTGAGGATGGGTGCGGTCGATGCAGATCCATTAATATAGGTTTTCTATAATTTTTCTTCGTGTTTGGGCGGTTTCCTTCCGTCGGTCACGCGAACCGCTTTTTACGACGTCGTCTCCGAGTTCTGAGTATTACTTACGTTCTTCCGTCTGCCGGACGAGTCCACCGGTCCGAAGAATATCTCAAATTGGTATTTCCCCCTTTCTTTTTTTGGGGGGCAATTTGGAAGCGGAATTGATTTTTTCGACAAATCGACCGTCGGAGCGGTAATGGGTCGAAAATCGGCGACGACCGAAGGAGATACGGTCGCCGACGTCATCGATCAAAGATAAGATCTGCCATGACGTCATAACGGTCGGTGCTAATTTCGTCGCTCGAACTAACACCTCCGAAATATGGAATTTCCAGACTTCTCAGCGGGAAAAACCGGAACCGATTCTAAACAGGTGGGCGAGGACGAATAACGGAGTTAATGGAGGTCGGGCTGAGCCCGCCAATCATTACGCGTCAGGTTATGAGAAATCACGTGGTTTTTCTGTTTAACCGAGGGCCGGCGTGTTTGATTTCGACCGGAAATCAACGCGCAATCCTACATTTAATACCAGGCGGGCCCCGCGAACGATCTCGCTCCATCTAAGGTGGCGTAACCGAAGGAAGGTCCAGATGTCCGTTAGAAGACTGCGCGGTGGCCATTGTGTCGGTTGTCATGACAACGTAACACCGACGGTGGGCGGGGGGAGACGTTAGAGAAAGGGTCTGTCAGCGGGATCCGGATTGATGGCCGAGCTACGAAAGCCGGAGGAGAATAATTTAATCTCTCCCCGCGGCCGATAGAAAAATAGTTCTCGGAAAGCCTCCTACTCGCTGCCAATAAATGACAATAATAATAACGCGTTCGTGTTCTCGGAATTTTCCCAGACGGAACGTCGACCGACCTTCTTTTATATGCCTCGTTCTATCTGTTTTAAGGGCCGAAGGCTGGCGCTGCAACTCACAGATATATATTTTTTAAAAGCACAGTCCATCCCTACAGATAGATCGTCAGGATTGTGGCCAGATCTGAGGGACAGGATGGTAAAACGGACGAAGGATGTTGGAGTTGAGTGTCTGAGAGACTGGGCAGGGAATCGCTCATAAATATGTAACCGGACCGAGCAACGTCGGAAGGATAGCTGGCTAAAGATTATCGTTGGCTGACAGATCGCATTAGCCCGCGCCCCGCGTTGTCATTCAGACCCATTACCTTGATTAAAAGAGCGATGTCGATCTGGCTCCGGATGCCCGGGCTCTCTTCCGGGTAGAAGAGGCCAATTACACTAGCGCGTCAGTGTTGGCCGTTATTGTTAACGTTACGACAGGACCGGGACCACCCGTTGAAGTAATTTTGTTATTAAATCGTTAGCGGGCTGTGGCGGAAAGAGGCAGCCCCAAGGGTAGCAGTCATTTCCGTTTTTCCATTTTACATCCGACAGTACGAAAAAAAATGTTTGAGCTTGGTCATCCAGACTATCCAGTGCCCGATATTTATGGATTCGAGTCATCAATTTTGGTTTAAATATGGCGACCGACCTCCCGCTCGAAAGCGTTGACTCAGATTGTTTCCGACTTAAAGAAAGGTTTAGACTGTAAGCTGACTGGGAAGGAAGGAAACAGATTAATTTGACGCTCATAATTCCCCGAAGGGAGGAATTATGGTTGGAAAAGTAAAAGGTGTGGAGTCGGGCGCGACAGTCATAATTTGACGCTCCCCGAAGGGAGGAATTATGGTTGGAAAAGTAAAAGGTGTGGAGTCGGGCGCGACAGTCCGGCCCAGTGTACATGTCGATTAATGTTAACGCAGGGCGGAAGTTCCGTTTAATGGAGCGCGACTATAACCGCAAATTTCTTTTTCTCGCCTCCAAACGGGATTTACCCATGTTGCGTACCGACCGCGCCGCGTCGAAGAGAGGCGCCCCCGTTTCAGTCGGTATGGGGCTTTCGCTGCCGGAAACGTGCCATCCCGTTCTAAACCGATCGATAGGCGTTTATCTAGCGACGACTCCACCCGACCGCCGACCTCCTGAATCGTTTTGGGATTTCACACATTCAGAACTGTCGAACCGAATCGCATTTTCTTCGGCCGTCTGTTGGTATAGACATTTTTCCTTTTAATCGACTGGCGGACCCTTTCTCCGCTTTGTTGCTATTTAAGTCCCGTAAATTCAGGATCCGGAAATAGAAACGTAAAAAATTCCAGATAGTAGTTCTCTATGCAAAGACTCATCGGGATATATACTGTCGTAATTCATTGGAAGAAGAAATATCGGGACTCTTCGGCGGGAGTTCGAACTCCGCAAACTGTTAAAGATAATTGGGGCTGTCAGCAATGGGAGTATCTCTGGCGCTATAGGTTGTGTCTATCGATCGACGGTTAAGAACCCTGGGTCGGCCTCTTCTTTAGAGAAAGTCGAAAGAACGAAAGTATTTGACACCTTTCTCTCGGCGCATCGATAATTTACGGCGAGTTTCGTTTCGAAATATATTTTTCAGTCGAAGCGCGCCCGTTTTGTTTAGTGTCAAAGGCCGGCTATTACAATTGTGATAGGAAAAGCGCAGAGAGCTGGATGGATGCCGCCAACTCCGTAACCCAATTTAAAACCACTCCTATCTGTGCTTCTTCTTTCGTCCTTGACGCTGTAAAGGGTACATTGGGCGTCCGTTTTCACCGCACCAAGGACGGAACAAAGAAACCCTTCTGCGGCGTCGACAGAAAAAAAAATTCGGATGAAAGTCGGGTCATTCGAGAGAAATGGAATGAAAGAGGTGTCCGCTGGCACGTGTACGCACCAGCTACGGGTAGGTGGACCGGAAGAGGAAGCCAGTGGCCCTCAGACGGCCGCAACAGTTGACGGGAGAAATTAGAACAGCCGATCATCCATCACCGGTGACGCAGTCGCAGTGGATTGGATCGATGAGAAGACCGTCTGCGCATTCTCTTTCCCCTTCTGCTTGAGGCTTCCGCGCTCAGACTGTGATGACTGGATCCGAGTAAGTTGGCGCTTATTTCGTTCCGGATGCCTCTTCCGCCGGGGAGGCGTTGGGTCCTGCCGCCGCCCCGGTAAGTAAACATCCGGTGTCCGGAAGGGAGGGCCGAACGCGCTGAGAAACTGCCAATGCAACCTAAACTGGCCTAATTTCCAAGTGAAGAAACCTTCGCTCGATTCTTAAATCGAGTTCCCACTATATTTCATGGTGTATTTTACTTTAGTTCTGTTTCTTTTTCATATTTTACTCTTAAGTTGTTGTGTAAGAAACGGTTTTACTGGGAATCTGTTGGTTCAATTCCTGTTCCAGCTTCTCGAATCTCGTGTTTAACCTCGCTTTCTATCCCGAAATTACTAAGCGCTGGACAATTCAGAGCCCACTATGGGTGACTAGCAGATAAAGGATGGGCGCTGGCGCATATCATATAGAAAGAGTTAAATTGGTTTTGTGACTTTTCATCGACAATAAATGACTTTGGCTTCCATTTTTAAATCGAAAATTTTTCATAAGCATTCCAGAAATTGCTTTCGATAGATAATATATTGTAATGTAGATTTGCGTGGACGTTGGTGCCAATTCGCAAATTAAGAATAAATGAATCATCGATTGTTCTATATTCAAGTTATGCCTAAAGTGATTAGCCTTCTCATCATTTCGAAATCTTTCTCTGTTATGCCATACTTATATTAACAAATTTCTAAAAAATATAACTTTTTCAGTATGAATTGAGAGGAATTAACCCCTGATGCTCTCCATAAGCGATATGGCGGCTCAACCTAACCTAACCTAAAGCTCTCTTCGCGTAAATCTTTGCGTTTTCTTGTTTATTATTCATCTAGGAGAAATTTAGAATATCAAAAATGTTTTCAATACTTAATTTTGGACACTTATCCTTTCCTTTGCTTAGGAAATCAAGAATTTACAGTTCTCGATCTGATCGTTTTAATGTTGTATATTTTATCATAGTTAATTCTCAGAATTGTTATTTTCTGTGAAGACAACGACTCGTCTCTCTTCGAACTATCTCTCATCCGTGATTTATTTGCCTATGATGGAGTTTCATCCTGTTAATTCTTTCACTGAAATAATTGTAAGGAGCGTGCCATCCAACTTTAAAATAGACTTTATCAGTCATTTTCCGCAATGTCCCTCGTCTGCACTAGCAGATGTGTTGAGGCAGTGGCATTTGTGGGAGTTGGATTCGGGCCAGGCTAGTAGAAAACGCATGGAACTGGATATTGATGACGCTATGAAAAAGACAGCGGTGCATTATCGAATCCTCACTCAACAGTCAACAGCCGTCTCCCATCTCTTCTGTTTCTAGCCAACGCCCCTTTCCTCATTCAACGAAGATTGGCGCCCAACTACGCGACAACGGAATGACCTCCATCCGTCCTTCCACTCGACCGACGGATGAAGGGCGGATCCAGCGCAGACTCCGCGCCCCGGTGGGAAAAATACGTGCGGGTGTGGTCGACGAGCGTCCCATTCCAATGACAGTTCGAGCCGATGTCACCTATCAAAATTGCTTTTAACGCGTGTCAAAAGGCGGACCCGCGCCAACTGACATGAGTAGCCAGAAAACAGGGGTTATGTCACGTTTGAAAACGGCCCAAGAGAGGGGAAAACGGAGGAGGGAGGCAGGAAAACGTGATAACTTTGGGGAATATCTACATTTAAGTCTTTTCTAGCGATTGTAAAAAAGAAAACTAACTCCTCTTTGTTCCTGTTGGCATGGCTTGAAATTGCGAATTTTTAGTACGATTGCCGGATAATGCGTTCGCAATTAGAGATTTTGATTCGGAAATAAGCGAAGGGAATTTTATTCTTTGAAATTCAAACGGCTTTTGTTTACTGCATCTCTTTCCCTAATCGTTCTTTTTTTTCTTTTTTTAGATGGTTCCTTTTCTCTGGAGGGAGCGCTGTATCGATGGAAGATTCCCGGCGGGGATCCAGTATATACCAGCCTTCCGCTAGTGGACCTGGAGTGGACCGGACAGGTGCAACTGACCGTCAACAACCCAGGTAAGCCTATAATTACCAGAAGCGGCGTCTGGTTGAATGCTGTATTATCCTCTAACGTCCTGAGCCTCCGAAAAACTTGGCAGACCACCCACCGAATGGAAACGGACCGCACGACAAAACTGCCGGAGCGCAACGCGGGGCTCGTCATACCGCCGACTCACCTGTCACACTCACCTGGATCGCCTCGACTTTTCTTGTTCTCCGATATCGATCCGATTGTCGGTCTTACAGGGCGGCCAAGCGGTCTGCCAGAATGCTGCCGGTCGACTGGCCCCAAGCCCCATGGTTCAGTTTCTTCAGATAACATTGTGGATGTTACGATCTATTCGCGGCACCGAAAACATTGGTCATCCCGTGAAGAAATTCCCCAAGATGAGATTTCAATGAGTAGCCTTCGCGACAGATCAGTCGACCGTTAACTAATGAACGAAATTGATTGTTCAGTAATGAATCCAAATTTGGGAAATTATGCTTCGCATTAAGTCCAGTATTCAGTCTCGAATTTTTACGCGTCAGCGCTAGAGTCTGAATCTCCGAAGCTTTCATGTGATTCGAATCTGACAGGAGGAAATGTAAGCCACGGGTTATTTTCACAGTCAAAAGCCATTAACGTCACTTTTCTGTCAGTAAAAGGTTCGGACTCATCCGAAGTCGGACGGTTTCGTGACTGTCAGTGGTAGGAAAATGGCGCGATAGCGTGACCACAACTTTCATCGCGGTTAACGAAGACGGGATGTACTCGTCCGCGGGTGGGGATTAGTCTCGATGGTTTCGTCGACAATTGTAAGAGCGACAAAAGGAGAAGGCAAATATCCGGACCCTCTAAGAGCGGGAACGATTTTTTTCTAGCCGGGCCGAAAGAAGCTTGGGATTCGAGATTGGTTGTCGTCCGTCAACACGGTGGAAACGGAAGGAAACGGCGCCCCGCACTCCCGGCTGGCAATCTCCGGGGATAAGCCATAAGGAGGTAACGTTTGGCGATGAAGAATAAGAATAACCGACCAGCCTACTTCTTCTGATATGGGTCTACATCAATTGCCTATCTTTCTTCTAGCAAAAGAATAGGCGGGGACATCATTCTAAATCACCCGCGACACTAAACAGCAGCCTACTTTTCTTATTTTATACTATCTTTCAGCAGTGGTTACTAAGCAGTGAATTTATCCCAAAAACAATTCTTGGTTGGTTTTCGACCACGAATTGTTTCCTATGGTTTGTTCAATAGTCGAAGTATAGAATCAGTTGACTCAGTCCGAAATCTTTCTCCCTGAAAGAATCTGAGGAAGTGGACCTGTAATCGATCCCGAATACCGGTCCACCAGATGTACAGGACTTTTTCTTTCCAGCAATCAGGTAATCCTAAAAGGTGATTTCCTCGCCGACTTCGGATATAGAGTACAGATTCCAGCTTCCATTTTGTACTTTGATCTTACTTGTTTTAATCACATTCGTCTACAATAATTTAGATGCAAACTTGTGTCGTCATTATCCCATCAGGAGTTTCAGTAACTTGAACGTTCTTCCATTTCTATTATTTTTGTTTTTTTAATCATTTTATGAAGTATCAACTAATGCTAATGTTTTGTTAATGTATGCCTTTTACATATTTTAATACATCATTTGCCACTTTAATCAAAAGCATTTTATAATTATGTTGTATGAAATTGTTCATTACTCTATAGCTAAATACATGTTGCTACGATCCTACGATTTACTTTATTACGTTTTATATCATGCATAGTAAGAGCATTTTTATGCACTTTTTATTCTATTATCTGTTTAATGAAATTACTGTTATTGTTTTATTTTTATTCTCCGCAGAAAAGTGATCGATTCTTTTCGATAGGGAAATCAAATGAAGAAGTTTCGAGAGCGAAGCAAAAATGGTGGAGAAATTTCGTCCACAATTTCTTTCTATCCTGTAAATAAGATACACATAATAGATCCATTTCTTTATATTTGTAAAACGCAAATAGTTTTATATTCTTGAACAGCCAAAATAGCGAAATCGCAACTTTTAACGTCGTTACTATTCGATTTCCATCCCGATATGTCGCGTCGCAGTCTTCGCGTCGCGTCATTGTCGGAGGCAGCGGCGTCAAAAGAGTTTCATCCGATGATTAGGCCCGGATGAAGAACTTTATGGTGGACCGTGAATACAAGCGAATCATTCTGTTAAACAGGAATTCTTGGCATAGTTATGACTCAAACAGTATGTGAAAAATGGGATATTGCCGGCAGTGATCCGATCCGTGCTTTGGGCCCTCATTCGAGTCTCCAATGGTGACGAATGGCAGTTCGGGCCTTACGGGTCGCCCACTAATTTGGACCGAGGCGACTAATCGGCACTGTCTCCGTCTAGGTTATAAATCCACCGGCAGTCCGGTCGACAAGTCGGGTAATTGCCTGTAACTTTCCGGACAACAATGGAGGCGGAAGGTGGATGCAATCGGTATCTATTCTGCCTTAAACCGAAGATTGTATTAAACAGAATGGAAGAGTCCAACGTCGTCCTCTTTTTTACTCTTTCCACTTTTCCACGCGAACCGATATTGGAGCAATTTAAAGCAGCCGAATTTTCCAGAAAGACCCTTCGACTTCCGGTGGGTCGCTTCCATCGCCGGCCTCTGGTGGTCATTTATATTAGGAAAGCTGGAATTCCTCAATGACGGATTTTCCGGTTTTCCCCATAGGAATAAGATCCGACTTACTTTCGATCTTTCTCCTTCCGATGACCCTAGTGGGTTCTGTTGATTTTATTAAGTAAAAAAAGAAGAAAAAAATACACTAAAAGAATTTGCTATCGGCTCTCGGGATTTTCGCCATCACTGTTTCGGCGTGGCGAGCATCTGTTAACAAATAAATATAGGAATTTATTTACCCAAAACACATTTTTAAAACATTATCGTAGAATCAAATCACTGATACACGCATTTTACATAAAAAAATAATACATAAATAAATATTGGGATTATTTTTTTACTGTATAATTAACGAATTAGTTCTAGTCAACTTTTCAGGTTTGTTTTTTAGTTATACGTCGCCAATATTGATTTTTTTAGGTTCTGAATTTTATATTTATTTATTCTCTCTGTCAAATGTTTTCATTGTGTGTGTGTGTCACAACGAATACACTAATAAATAAATAAATATCAGAAGATAAAAAAAATCTTCAATAATCCTCACCTTTTATGTTGTCACGTGAAATAATTCAGCAGTTTTACGTGAAGCGGTTTATCTGTATCGATGTGCTGCAGGAAAAAAAAAATTTTTTTTTCGAAATAAAAATCTTATCGGTTTTTGATCTCTGTTTTTTTAATTTTGCATAAAGTTATCTATATTGTATCATTGCTGTATACGATTTATTTATTTATTAAAAAACCAAAACACCTTGGTTAATAACACTATTAAATGAAGGAAAGGTATTGTATGTCCAACTGGAGTTTTGGATTCATTTTCTGAGTTCCACATATTCAAAAATTTTGTAAGGGGGATCTGGACTCTGCTCGTTAAATCATATCGTTCTTCTCATGACTAACCTCATCAAGAGTATGGGCGACTTATAGTGCGACACTGGAATGCCCTGCGGCTTAATACATAAACTACACAATAGGAAATATGCTGTATACCAATTTCAACTAGTCTTTTGAAGAATGAATATCGAATTTTTGTAGACTGAACATGGACTTTTGTAGAGTGAACATAAAATTCTGCAGAATGCACATACGAATGATGAAGGCATAATTTTCGCTCCAGTACAAATCTTCAAATTCATTAAACTACATCCTCCTTCTCACGGCTCCAATTGAAAAATCATACATCAGGAGTAATCATCCATCAAGAGCATGGACAGTCCATGGTGGGCACTGGAATGTCCTGGGCTTAGTATATAAACCACAAGGAAAGCGAGTGCTGGATGCTAGTTTCAGCTGTGTTTTGAAGAGTGAACATAAAACTTTTGAATGCACATACGAATGATGAATACATAATTTTCGCTCCGATACATAATAGAAACCTTCAAACTCGTTAAACCACATTCTCCTTTTCGCAGCTGACCCCATCAGATGTATGGGTGGCTCATAGTGGGCACTGGAATGCCTTGCGACTTAACACATAAACCATACAAGCGAAACAAGTACTGAATGCCAGTTTCAGCTGGTGTTTTGAAGAGTGAACATAGAATTTTTGTAGCGTGAACATAAAATTTTGAATAGTGCACATACGAATGATGAATATATAATTTTCGCTTCGATACATAACGGAAACCTTCAAACGTAAGGAGTCATCTTGCAATCATTTTTATTCATATATAATGATTATTATTGAGCAGGTGGCACGGAAATTAATGAATTTGCCATTAATTCACGATTTATTTTCAATTGGATGATTATGAATGGTGACAAAACTTGTAATTGGTAGTGCATACAAGATATGACTAATTATTCCTGACGAGAATTGCCACTCCAGACATGACTCCAAATGAATCCTGTGTTAAAATGTAGTATACTCGTAATACGATTAATATATTGCTTTAAGGAACAATTAAGATCAAACATTATTCGATGACCGCAATGAGTTTGGACAAATTTGATGTTAGATTATTCTGCAGTTCCACTAACGTAACTTTGACGTTGGAGAAGCTGTTACCTACGTATCATGCAATCTTATTAATTTCCAAGATTAAATTATGCATTTTTAATACACATCCGCCATATTTTTCGCAATAACTTTTGTATTGCTCACATATACGATCACTTTTGATCTGATGGTAGAAGTTATTACTAGGTTTCTTCACCTCCTTAGTTTTTTTTTTATTATATACTATCAAATTATAAAAGTTCTACTAATTTTTTCGTTGAGAACGTTTTCTGTAATGACTTTACCGCTAATCGGTTCAGTTATTTTAGAGAGAAATCGAAAATTTCAAAATTTAGTTGCGTAAAATCGATTAATGTTCGAAAACAAAATGGCGGCCGACGGAATTTTTTAATTCATTAGCATATTTTTACAAGTTAAAGATTCGAGTTACATTTACGTATTGTAATTGTGTTGTGGAGCGGATCCTTAATTCAATTTTCGTGATGTAACTAAACACCGTAATTCGTAGTTACGCAACGAAACTTTTAAGCGTGTTTTGCTTATAGCGAAGATAAAAAAAAACGGGTTAAATAACAAGTTTAAGGAATAAATTTGATAGCTGCGGGCTAGATTTATTTAGAATTTTTGTTTTTTTTTTTCCATAGTGTCGTCGTTGGACGGACGCTGGTCGGATGACGATCGGAATTCGGAAGGTCCGCGACTAGTTCACCCATCAGTAATCCAGGCCCGAAGTCCGACGGAATTCCTGTTAAAGGTGAGTGGAAAGTTCCGTTGTATGGCTAGTGGAGGTGGTAGGGGGATGTGAAAGGCTCTGCCCCCCGTCTGCAGCTTCCGGCCTTCGTTATCTAGACGTTAGTAGAGGAAGCGGCCGCCAGGTGCCGGCCATCTCGGTCCTGTTCCGGCCGGCCTATTGTCCCCAACGTGATTTACGGTCGGAGCCGGCATCCCATTATCCGACTTCCTAACTGCGGGGTTAACAAGCAGTCGGTGGGCGGGTAATTGTCATTCATAAATAGAGGTGTCCGTTCCCCTAATTGTCTAACTGGCGGCGGAAGCGCCGGGATTTTACGACCCGCTAACCGACTTCCGGTCGGCGGCGGATCCTCTGCCTCTCGTAAATATGGAAACCCGATGCCGTCGCTTCTTTTCTTTCCTCCTCTTCCTCTTTCCTCCAGTCGAATGGGAGGATTTCGCTACACCATAAGCCGCGGCATTCTCCGGAAATCCTTCCGGCACGTCCCGGAATCGAACGAATGTGGCATCTAGAGAACGTCAACTACCTTAGAAATTAACGGCGACCACGTAAGTTTGTCGACTCCACCCTCCACAAAAAAGTAGAGGGAGGCGTCCGATAGGACAGGCTTTCCGACTACGTGGAGTATCATGATAAAGGAAACTTGGGTGGAGCTCCGTCCGTAAATCTCTGGCGGACCGTTAGTGTTCTAATTATTCAGGCGGCCCGGCTGTTTTCAAAGAATTGTTTATGTACAGGTTTGTTTCCTGTTCTCCTCCCTCTCGATTTTTTATGTACACTACGATTTTCCCTTAGCCAAATTTCGATTCTTCCAAGTTGGAAATCATTCTGTCGCTTCCTCCGCTTATAATTCTAAGAAGAGATATATAAGAGATAAAGGTGGTGTCCGATTTTTTTCTATTATACAGGTCAAAAATGTGGGATCCAGTTGCATATATATATAAGAAAATTATAGAATGGTCGAACCGTTCTCTTATCGTTTCCATTTACGCCACACCCGAAACTTGTATCGCATTTACTATATTTGTATTAATTTTAATAGAAAGGCGTTTAACCGATACTGCGTGATACTGTAACATTAATTGGACTGTCATCCATTATCAATAATTAATTAATTTACCGTTATACGTTTACACTAGTGTGTAAACTCAAATTACCATCTATAGTATGCACAAAAAAAACTCGTTTGCTTTGTATGATTTGTAGAGCAAACAAAACATATACAGCACTTATTGTTATGATAACTGTCTTATTGTGTATCCAGTATTTAAATAATATGTATATATATAGATCGGGTTCAGATGATGGCATCCGCCCATTTTACTTATTCTGTACCCATCTCCAGATACAAATGGACTTTTTTCGAGTCTCTTTCTTAAGTTTCCGGGACCGAAATCGGAACGGAATTTCCGGGTGGTGAAAGGATAAGTGAGATTGTTGTGGCATGGCCCCACTTGGGGCCATTACGATTTCGTAATAATTTATTCTAACTGTCAAAGATCACGTAAAAGTATCAATTTCGGAATTGTTTTCATTCTTTTTTTTTAATCTCTTTTCAGAACCTGCCTTCGGGTCTCTACCATCGAATGGAAGTGAATTACGTGGGCAGGGATTCCACTCAAACACGCACCTATATCAAAGAGACGATCGGACCGACCGGCCAAGAAAGGTAAGAAAAGAAAAATAGGAGGTATTTCTGTACGGAGACGGATCAATACTTTTCTAGTCGTAATCCTACCTTCGCTTTCGTCTAGTCACGCTAACTTCCCCTCTCTCCCAGACAACAATTAGTCTTCCCTTTTCTCCGTCTGGCGTGATCCTCCGCACGCAACTTTACCCGTGTCTTTACTCGTGATTGCCACGTGCCACCATGTCACGCCAGGCTAAGTAAGAAAATATCTCTTTCGACTCAATGGTCGCGATCGTCCCGGGTTTATCTTTCCGTTCTAAGATTCCCTTTCGTATCGGGGAATACCTTTCTACTATTTTCCTCTAAGTTTTAAGCTACTAATCCCCCGTTTACACCGCAATCAGGCGGAAACTTTACACGTTCCGTTCGGAAAGTCGAATTCCGCAATTAGAAAGTCCTATTCGAAGAAGGATTAGTTTGGTGGCTGGATTTGAAAGAGGCAATTTGTAAATGAGTTAAAGATGATCAAAAGTCCGCGAACACGTTTAAAGAACATCTGATTTGCATTTTTTCTCCTCCCATCGCTACAGATTTCTTTTGGGCGCCACAGATAAAAGAAAAATTAAATCTTCTTTATCGTCCATCCGCTTCTCTTAATTCGAGATGAAAATTTTCCACTCAGAGGGATCGTGGCAATGACAAAAGACAGTCGGCCGATTGGCGGTCCGGAAAGTTTCCGGAAGAAGCGTTAACGAGTTCCGCCGCCTCCTTTATGACCCTAGGGACAGTGGTACTCAGGCTAATTTGTCGGACAGAGGGGAGGCGATTTTCTTCCGCCCGTCGGCCACTACGACAGTTTTATGACCGCGTTAATTGGCCGTCCGCGGGCCGACTTCGTAGGCGGAGAATGTGGATAATTGGATGGTACCGGTGGCCCGCTGTTATCCACTAATGAAGTCGGCTTCATTGCGTATTCCTAGCGAGATTTTGGTCGTCCTCTTCTAATCCTCGCTTCACTCTTTCTTTATGGCAGATGGACCCACGTCTTCCAAAGAGCCGACTTAGTCACCGTTCATGTAGTCCTGTCTTCAGATTCAGTCGAAGTGCCCGATTTCAACTTGACTTCCCATTTGAGTGTACAACTTCCACTGACTGACATTTTCGTGTTGGGACCTCGAGAAGTTCCTTATCTGTCAAGGTAAGTGACATTTTTTGGCCGTTCTCTTCATTGTTTTGGAATATGGGTCGTCCTTATAAATAGAATAAAATTAAGATGATGATATTTCATCAGTGTCAAACCCATTTGTAACAGAAGTTTTATTTATTTAGGAGCTACTGCACTTAAATGAGGAAAACTATGGAATAGTACTACATCGGTAATACGCAATTCATCATGCTAGCAATTCGCTTTATGACTTTTGTATCAAAAACTTCTGATGCAACAAATCGAGTTAACAAGAAGAGTAGTAATGAACCCGCGAATTTATAAATTCCTGAATTATATGGTAGACGTTATATCATCATTACATAATACAAGCATGGATCACATCATGGGATTTTAACTAATCTCAGAAAAATGGGAATGAGATAACCTCAGATGTGGCATTAAACAATTAGGTTATATGAAATTGACCCTCCTCTCTCTCTCTCTCTCTCTCTCTCTCGTCTTCTCTCTCTCCCATTTTATTCCTTTTTTACAACAGGTGATTACTAAGCAATCGGACTATTCTAGAGTCCATCACGGACCGTTCACATTTATAGTGGATTGGTCAAGTAAAGTTTTGTGTTCGATGAATCGATCCCGAAATAAACTGAAGTTGTGGGTCCGGAATTGATCCTGGATTCTTCAAGCAAGCGTACATTTTACTACATGCTCCGGTTGATTAGCTAAAACCGACCGTGATCAGTTTACTGATAGATAATGGCGTTGATCCGAAATCGACTCAGGAATTTCCTTTCCTCTATCGAGATTTATCCCATCTCAGTGATTGTTACAAATTAAATTATCTGGCCTATGACCGGAGTACATTGATACTATAGAGCATCTATGGTATGAAAATGATACTAACGTGTACAAATCACTCCTCAAATAAAAAGTTTCAGGGAATCCAACTATCAACGCTCGATTATCATTTCTAGATGTTCTAACAACAATTGTTAGTCATTGATTATTATTCCAACCTTTCACAATACATGTTGAAATCTATTTGACTAATCTTCTCATTGTGTCATAACAGAACTCAACTCTAAATTCTGTTATTTATAGAAATAGGTTTATTTCGTGTTGCATCTGCAGTCGGATGATGTAGAATAAAAAAATAGTAACGAAATTAGATTGGCTCGCCAATAGCCATGTGAGAGATAGCAGATCAGTTGCTCAGCATAATAATGTTCATGATTGGAGATCTGGGATCCAAGGTTAGTGAAAGATAAAAAAACTAAATGTTGCTGGTTTAATGCCACTTTCCACCTAGTGAGTAATAAGCAAGGGATATCCAGTGCCCATTTCGGGCTGTTCACACCCTTAATAGAGACCGTCATAGATTAAGGATAGGATTTAACGAGCCGGACCCGTCCTGAAAATCTTGAAGTTGTGGGATCCGGGAATTGAATCCGGTCCTCCATGGTGGAAAGGGGACATCCAGTGCCCATTTCGGGCAGTTCACACCTTTAATAGAGACCGTCATAGATTAAGGATAGGATTTAACGAGCCGGACTCGTCCTGAAAATCTTGAAGTTGTGGGATCCGGGAATTGAATCCGGTCCTCCATGGTGGAAATGGGCCGAATGGTCGTATGATAAAGCAGTGGCTTACACTTTAAAAGGTTCGGGTTCAATTCCAGATCCTACACACCAAGTTTTTCAGAAGGGGCCAGATCGCCGTACTCCATTCTTTAATCTTCCGGTTTCGGGCACTAAAACTGGTAGCCTACCGCCAAACGGTATATGCTATGTACGATAAAGCAGCTTAACTATCCTAATCTATACCTGACGACAGCCGGGCACTAAAACTGGTACCGCTAAACGGTATATGCTATGTACGATAAAGCAGCTTAACTATCCTAATCTATACCTGACGACAGCATCGGAAATCAATATTGAATCTATGGGTGAATATGGTAATCCTTTAGTAATAAGATTACTGTAGGATCCCATAGATTTATTACTCACTTCTAATGCTGTCGTCAAGATTTTTTTTATAATTAGGGTGGAAGCACAGCACGTTTCCACCGCTGCCATGTGATCGACAATGGTATCGGGTCGGAAAGGCATCAAACAAGAAAATGATAGACCCGAGCACGAAATCACTCTTCAGCCTTTTCTCGGACCTTTTCTATTAAAGCAAATTTCCGCAGCTCGACACCGACATTGTTCGATCATTTCCGCTCTTAACTTCTTCCGCCCCTAGAAAAATTTTGGAAAGACTGTATGGAAAACAATCGGCCAAAGAAAAATCGGTAGAATCGGAGGTAAACAATAGAGTCTCTAGACGCCCGACGCCGTCTGTTCCGGCAGATAAGCGTAATTAGTACGGACTCCCCTCAACCTCGCCAGTCGACAATCGATGGGCGCACTTCGGTTTTCCGTCAAACGCATCTTTTAAACACTTTCTCTTAAGGAGAGTGGGTCAGGTTTTAGGTCCGCGGTCGCCAAAACAAGCCATCACCCGGAACGACAGGCGGCGCTACCGAATCGGGTACCCGCCGGGAAAGCCAAAGAAGTAATTAAAGAAAGAGAAAATCGTGGTGGCGCCGACCTGTGGCCGACGAAAATCCAATTTACCAAAACGGAAAGAAAGAAAGAAAAAAAAAATGGCCGCGGAATTACGTTTGACAAGACTAGAGAGAAATAAATTTTATCCGCCGTATTTTAAAAGGGAGGAAGAGTGTTTGAGGTCCATTTATCTATCCCGTCGACGGCCGTCCGGGGATAATCCGGGTAAACTGCATATCGGCTGCGGCCCGGATTGGATTTTTAGCCTCCGAGTTTAGGAGAAAGAGAAAAACGGAGGAAATAAGTAGACCTTATTGCGTCTAAGAATATCGGATTTTTTCCACTTTTTCCCCCCATTCTCGCCGTTCGACTTCGATCCCATTCTAGCGAACGAACTGTACTCGTCGCCTGTTCGGTTAGTAACCGTACGCACCTTCTTTGTTTTTATCTTCCTCCTGCACAAATTCGCAATTTTTCCGAGGCCACTAGCCGAAAGTAAGTAAGGTAGTCGTTGTCTGTGTGTTACATTCGGTCGAATTCAGGTATGGAAAAGGAAATCGGATGTCGCTCCGCTCTTCATCCTTATATACAGTTACTGATATTTCTGCTACGCTTATTCCTAACACGTTTCCGATTTCATTCCGTGCAGCACACCATAAAATAAATATTTTCATGTAGAAATTCATTTTAAATACGAAACACTAGAACATTCCTAATATTGTTTTTTAATAATATAACAAAAATAATAATAGATATTTTCTTTTTTTAAGAAGTAAATATGATAATGTTTTGTGCTATCAATCTTGTCAGTCTGAGGTGTATATAATCTGTACTGCTTTAAATTTAGTCGATTCGAATTATCATTTATCGCCGTAACTTGTTGCAAATAAACTGTTTTCACATTTCTAAATGCCAATTAAATCCCTTATAAGTTTAAATTTTGGAACTAATTTTTTTTTCTCCAAGTATAATGTAAATGTACGGAAGCCATTGTTGCGTGTTACATAATGTGTTTTCACATTCAAAGTTTTTGTAAATTTTCGAAAACCATTATCGTCACTTTGTTTTCCAAGGGAAAAATAAGATGCTGTGCCCTTCTCTTCCCCATATTTTCCACGGAAAATAAGATACCTCAAGTTTTTCATATCTATGCGACGATTTCGACAGTCGTAAGAGCGATTATACAGTATATAAGGTAAGATGTCGACGACTATGAAACGTGTGTATTAATAATAATTATCGATTAATGTCTTATCTTGCGTGGAGAAAATACGATAAAATATTCCTGTTTATGTGACTAATATTTTTTTCCTGCCGGAAAAAATGGGAATTGTTTTTTCCTTACGTGCTTATTTTTTTAATGGCAGAACCGCTCTGATGATCAAAGAAACGAACTAATGGCGTAACGTTAAAAGGCTTCCTTCGGAGGAGAGGGAGGAGGAAAAAAAGAAAAATTACGGGCCCCAAACTGTTGGCTGCCTGTACGTTTTTATTACTTGGCCCCACAAAAAAAAGTGGCCGAAAGGTGTAAAAGAAGAGATTTCGACCGGCTAGGAATCGCCTCCTCCTCCTGATCGAAATGGGGATAATTGGTTTCCGTCACAGTTATCGCAGTTTGGTTAAGGGACCCTATCTATTTTGTCTAAATATAAATCCGTAAAGGAGGTGGGAAAATGCCCGAGAAGCCGGCAATTAACGGTGATTAATAGACCCGTTACGGTCGCCTCCCTCGTCTTTCTCTCCCAACTTTAATCTCGGTTTTTTTTTCTCCTCTGTTAAGTAACGACCGGGTTTTTTTGCCTGGATATTTTTTCCCTAGAAAATTATCTCGACCGGACCAAGGCCAGGCTGTTTAACTTCCGACTCCTTTCCGGATCTGAACGTCTCCTCCTCTCCCCTAAAAAAAGGGAAAAATTCTCCATTTCTCCGATAGGCGGCGTCGAAAAATTAATAAATTCTTTTCGGATGCGTAGCCCGAGATTCCTTCTCGTAAAACTGTTGCTCATTTATCATTTCCAAAATTACCCAAACGGCAGTCGTCAATAAAGTTGTCATTAAACTCCAATGTCGTCCTTTCGGTTGTATCTGAGGTGTGAAAAAAAAAATACGGGCAGGTGGAAAAGCTTCATTCGTTAGACATGCCCCAGTTCTGCAGATCGGCCGTCGCTATCTTTGTAAACGGAATTTATGGTTCATTCGTAGTCTATTCTTTTATCAGAATTTTACGGCGGAAAGGGGCGCTATGGTCGGGCCGACGCCATTCGAGCAGACTAACCTCCCGCCACCGACCGGAAGACCTTGGAAGGCTTGATAGATGGATTCCCGGCTAGATTTGGGCCTAATGGACGGTTCGTGATCTGGCATAATGGCCGTTGCCAGACACTATTTCGTTCTCACAGCCGGTTTAGCACCCGGGTGATTAACTACGGTCTGTCCGGATCCACCCTCCTCGGCCTGGTTCGCGTTAAAGGACTGTTCCTTCTCCTTACCGCCTCCTAGTAGAAAAAAAAAACTGTATAAAAAATCAGCCGGTCTTCGATTGGTTAAGGTAAGTATTCAGCAGGAATCTTTCCGTTCCTCTTGTGTTTTTCCACTGCACAGATTAAATAGATGGCAGTTGGCAGAGGGACATTGGAAGCGATTTTATGCGGCTGAACCGACAAACGGCAATGTATATTAAAGAATTCTGAAGAATGGCATATGACGGATAAACTCTCCGTCTGATTCGCTGCTGAAACGCCAAGTTTGCTTTTTGCTATCCTTTTCCGGTTCTGTTTTCTATCGGCTACGTGACTGGAAGGCAAAAAAAAATCATCCTCCGTGACCCACCTGAGAAGAGAGAAAGAAAATGCGCTTCCGATATCGAGGCTCACAGCTAATTACATTTATGACAGATAGATGGCGCCACCAGAAATCGTCGTTAACCCCAACCGAGCGCGGAATAAATTATTTTGATGGAAACTAGACCGAATTAATCAGCAGATCCATTGCTAACTGGTATAGACGAGTAATGCAAGGACCGATTCTGTAATACGTTGCGAATCAGCAACCGGATCCACTTTCTCGCCATATTCTTTCCCGCCGATAAAAGGATGACAAGGTCCCGTTTAAATTTTCGTCGATAAAAATCCGGTCGGATGAGGAGATAAACGTTCTCGCCTTCTTTTCCTTTCTGGCAGTTAAACGGCGCCGTAAAAGTAGAAGAGCCGAAGGAGTTCTCTCAGGGGATCTATTATAAGCTTGTTTTCGTTGGGTCGGCCTCTTTGAGTTTATCAGATAGAAGAACGGCTAGGAAAAACTGTGGGTGTAAATAAGCATTTCTTTTCTGACCAGAGAAGGAGTTTGCTCTCTTCGCCCGCGGCCTTCCAGCCTCTTCCGTCGTTTCCAGATGAGAATGCGTGAGAAGACGTCGGTTAACCGAGGGCAGTAACGGTGGCTATCCGGTTCCGGGTAGATGGCGCTTCTTCTATTAATCAATTAAGACGACGACCGCACCTCCTCCGGGTTTTGGACGGCCGCGTGGCCACCGCCGACCTTCGACGCCGCCTGGGTGGTCCCGTAATTCGGTTAGTGAAGGAAAGGAAATTAACCAGGTTTACCGATGTCCGGGGGAACTATCTCGACCTCTTTACTTATTCGCGGCTTTTCTACTTTTCCGCTCTCCTTCTCTCATTTTCCCCCCTCACTCAGTCTCGTTTGTCGGCAAATGACTTTTCCACTTCTGTAATAAAATTATTCCAAAACATCTGCATTAACGTTTCCGTCATTTCTCGCCTCGTCTCCTTCTTTTTATCGACTGTAGGATGGGGCCGGAATTTGCGCCTGGGGAATCAATCCCCACTTGTATATTTCCTCCCGAATATTCTCCCCTTTTATTCTCTAAAAAGTAATCTTGTTATGGTTTAAAATATCCGAATTATTTGGTAGGAGTAAGTAAATTGTTCTTAGAAACGGTGCCAAACAGAACCCACATCAGAATAAGTAAGAAATCGAGAGGTGGAAAGACTTTCGGATTTCTGGAACCAATACCAGTTTGTTTGCTATCGGGATGAAGGCAAAAGTGAAGGATCATCTAGACCACCTGATCTAAATGACGAAAAAAGAAATGATTTGGAACGAACTGATGGAAAAAGTGCCTAGTGCGTCGTTAATCGTTGGCCACATTGGCGAATGGAAAACACGTCCGGAATAAGGAAAGCGTGAGTCGCCACTCGAAAGATTACACAATTACGGAATTAATTACCGAGCCCTTTGTTTGTTGTCTATGGGTGTTGCCTTTGGCAGTTCTCACATTCAACTGTTCTTTTGTTTCTTTCCCTAGACGCCATTTTTCTTGCATAATTAAGATTTTACACCCACGATTATAAGTAGATGGTCTTATGTGAATTTAGGAGTCGGCTCGATCCGCCTGGAAAAACCAGACTCAAATTCCCGCGCCCACATATGGCGCCTTGTCTTGGTAATCAGACATTCGTCCCCAGCCCGTTAATTGGCGGTCTAATCGGACCCACTGTTTACTCTGCCATAAACAATCCAGCGTTTAAAAACATCATCCTCGCCCGAGCCTTCGGCCTCCCTCCCCGTCGGGCCGTGTAATCGATCGGGAAATTACCGGAGCCAAACGTCGGCCGAGCGGAACATATTTCCATGGTGCGGATTTATTTCTGCTACTTTTATTGCCGCCCAATAAAAATTTTCCGGCCTTATTCCCGCAGTCCCGCTGGTAATTTTTCTTTTACGATTCTTCCCCCAAACACATCTAGAGTAGCATTAAAATGCCAATTTTGGATTCGTTCCGGATACAATTCGTTCTGGACCATTCGAACTTGTTTTTTTCCATTTAAAATAACCCTTTTCAACTAAATCTTATTAAATATCTCTGTTTTGAAAACAATATAAGCCGCTTAAATTTATCTACCTATCTATATTTCCGAACTGGCAACGCGTTAAATGTCACAGGAGACATCCACAACCAACAAAGATCTGGAATCAGATTCGGAGTATCACTCATTTTTCATTGGCAGTCTGGGTTGACCTTATAGACTTTCATTCTTTAATACACCACTTGACTGATGGACTATATGTTCATTCTGTGATGAGTTCTTAATTGATCACTTCATCCCTTATGCAAATTTTGCAATTTAAACATCAAATAATTTAGCCTAACTGACCTGAAAAATCATTTCAGAGCTCATTACAGGACGGTCCATATCTTGAAGGAGTAGGCAGAATGTTTAAATATCAAGCCGAACCCAATTGTCTTCTGAAAAATCTTGAAATGACTTGGTATTTCAGGTGGAAATGTAATACCATTCCCACCGAAGTGAAAATTCAATTCAATAGCCCAATTACTCAATGAGAGATCCTGAACCAAATTGCTGCATGGAAGCATGACAGGTTTTCACTTATAGGATTCAAAATCAATCAGATTTTGATTTCACATCTAGATTTTTCAAGGGCGAACACGTTGTTGACTAACCTGTGGTTCATCGTGTAGAATCGTTTCGGCTTTCCCCGAGTTCGATTTCTGATTTCACTTCTTGGAAAATTTATTCAGAGGACCCTGCCCGTTGACCCTCTTCCTCTATAGTCCAGCTAATTCCTATATAGGAGTTAATAGCCTGTGGCATAGCGTTTATTCGTTTCGTTATATAGTAATAATAGAATTGAGAATCGCATCTTGACAATAAAAAAAAAAGATCAATCTGAGATGGTCTCCAATATGTTAACCAGATATATCTGTTACACAATTCTGTGATATAAACAATCAGGAAATCTTTAACATTTTACTATATCTAATTTAAAAAAATAGACAATAATATTGAAGCCATTTTTGCAAAAAATTTTCAAACGATCATAATATTCTTGTGAAAAGAATTCTAAAAATAATTGTTTTAGAACCTCCTCCATCTTGTAACGGAATAAAATAGATACTTCAAAATTATTATAGTTTTGAAAAACAAATTTTAAACAAAATCGTTAAAACCCTGAATGTAGTGCGATGTTTGGTTCTCGAAATACTGGATGATGGATGGATAAAGCACATACAGTTAGACTGAATACATATAACTAATTTTTGTAAAATATGTATTGTATAGCAAAAAAAAAAAAATGGCGGAAAGATAATAGTTGGAGCACAGAAGTATTGCGTTGGTGAATTACTAAGTTTTGAATCTATCTTTCTGGAGAGTGTGAGATTTTGACTAGAAGTGCATCTAGCCTAGTAAAATATGCCCTAGCGCCTAAATGACGCGACTCTGGATTGATTATACTATATTTTTAGTCCGTCAGTGATAAGAAAAGAGTATTTACTGATCATGTTACAAAGCCGGAACCACCTTCATCCATTGTCATTAAAAAAGTAATGAACAATTTAGTATTAACCGGATGGATGCGAGATAGCTTTTTTCAATTGAGGGAACAAAATTAAATCGATAAATACGTGAGAAACAGTTTCTTTACAGATTTGTAGTTCCATCCTAAGTACTGTTTAAAATTGGAAACTCTTATTAGATTTTTCTAATAGGAAAAAATTTTCGTTTTCCGAATTTGTTAGTTTTTTTTTTTTAATTAATATTTGGCTCTTTCCATTACATGATCATTCGTTACTCTTCCGGCACCTCCTACTAACGATTTTACTGTAGACTGTTTTGATAAGAAAGCCAATTCGGAGAACAAACGCAATAATTTCGACAACTATCATAAAAGTTCGGGATTTTTATCGATTATTGCTTAAAATACGTGTATTTTGTTTAACTTTTCTTTTCCTATCTTGAAAATGTTATATGTAGGCGTCGATGCGGTTTCACTGTCTACACGCTGTTCTCCGGTGGGATCGTTAGCTGTCCCATAAAATTCTACATTCATTATTGTTTTCAAATATTTTGCAGTAGTTTTTTTCATTTACAGGATCTTTTAGAACATGTTCTTTTCTTTTCATTCTTAGTTTATTATCTGTTCTTATTGGTTTGTTTCATTTAAGAATATTTAATATTTTAATAATACAGTATTTCTAATTATATCCGTTAGAGGGACCTTATCTAATTCTTAAATTATTAAGTTTGTCGCGCCACCTTTCACGATCGTTCAAGTTCAGAATTTTTGTTTTTTACGTGAAACATATTAAAACGAAATCGGAATTATAAATTTAATACAATATCTAATTATTCTTAAATTTTTAACTTTAGAAGCCTCTTTTTATTTTAAAGCTTTTTTTTGTGATGGGATCCGGAATCTTCTTAAATTCCTGATGGGGGAATTTCCCTACAGGAAACATTAATTTCTCATCTAGATAGATACGGAGAAATATATAATTTATTTCTGAATTACGTTCGATATAATTCATATTTTTAAAGTAATGTTAGGAATCTTTTGTACGTAAAATGCAAATTATCGTTACAGGAATCGAAGATATTCCATTTAGTGAATTTAAAATTACATACTGTATTTCTATACATTATGCATATATATATATATATTTCAAATATCTTTTTTTTTTCTCCGTGATAAAATTTCGCAAAATAAGCAGTCGTTTGATTGGATTCTAAATACGAGAAATTTCTGGTTATGTTAAAATATTTTACAGACGTTATTTGTACGACGACCGATAATTTATTTCTGAGTGACAGAGAATGGGGAAAATTTATCGACTGGGATTATTTTTAGACGGGGAAATTTCCCTTACCGCTACAACGTGATTTCGGTCGGTAAAAATAAACGGAAAAACGGAAATTGGAGTTTGTTTTAGGTGGTAAAGCAAAGCCGATGGCCGGTACGTCCGGACCTGGAATGTCCGAAAACTCCTTTTTAATATTTGTTTTAGCGGCTGCGTCTTCCTCCTTTAATAACAAAACGATGTTTATGAGTTACGTAGGGCGCGAGCGGCCGAGATTACCCGAAGAAGAGCGGATGTTAGCGGGGTTCTACGTACATTGGGATAAGAGCAGAAGGGGAGAGAAACATCGGTAACGTTCTTGCACAAAGCGGATGCTAATCTCTTGTGGCAACAGCCACCGTCCTCCGGTTATGAATAATAAAAGGCGAAGTATTGTGTGGTGGGTTTTGGAGCGCGGGGGTTCTAATATCGTCGAGGAAATAAATTACGGACTTTGCAAATCGTCCGGACTCCAACCCGCAATAACGCTTTCCAACGACCTAATCTTAGCCGGCTTCTCCTCCGCCATAATGTAATGGCTCTTCTCTCTCCCTCCTTAATCCGCCGGCAAACGTTTCGCTCTTTCTCCTTCGACGCTTTCCTTTCTCGGCTACTTTCCACTCCAGCTCGATCCGGCCGCCGCTTTCAAAACCTGGTCGAGAAGCCTTAAATTGACCCTCCCCGCTCTATTTTCGCCTTAATAATTCGGCCTCAGGTAAAATCCTAAGACGGGGAATTATTCCCCGTTGTAGACTATTCGCCACCTTATCGTCTGAACTTATACGTTGCTGTTTCGGCGCGTTATCCAACGGTAAACAACGCTTCTTTGCTGGTGAGTTTAACGCAACATTGGCCGCTGCCATTTTCTCGCATTATTTTTGTAACGGACATTACGCCGTCTGTCGGCGTTAAATGTAAATGGGGCGCATCTTAAAAATCATAATTTTTTAAAACCGACCGTGAAAAGAAATTAAATTTTTTAAATGCCGATTTAATCCTTAAAATCCACATTTTAATCGCCTAATCGAATCCTCCTCTAATTACTGCCGCAGATTTATTGACAAAAAACATTCCGAAGTTTAAAATGTTTTTTTTTTATTATATTAATACATCTTTAGTTTTTATTCCGATGTTCTCTTAAAAGAATAAAAATTAGAAAGGAAATTTTAAAATTCGAAGCTTATCTGGTATAAGCGCCATTGTTTTCTGACGGAAAGAAAGGATTTTGATACGGTTAAAAGAGCAAAGAATTTAAAGAATGCCTTTGAGAAAACGAGCCAGCAACTTATATGCCAGAGAAATGGACAGCGGCGCATTGTTTACGGGCTGAACGATGTAGAATTGGGTGGGGAGTCTCCCGGAAGAATTCCCACCGAATTCTAGAGTATGGACTACTGTCGTAGCTCAAAGCCGAGAGTCTGAGAGTGAAGTTGTTTATTCTTGTGTCGGGCCGGAAGGGGTCTCCATCGGGCACTTTCTTTCTTTCTTTTTTTTAATTCAAAAATGAGCCGGCGAAAGACGGGAGATACCTTCGGGAAATTTTGTTCTCCGTGTCGCGTCTCCGCAATCGTCTTTTTCAGGACTGACTGTCAGAAGTAGATCCGCTCCCCCGGGGCGCATCACGTGACAAATCCCATTTGTGACTGTCCCTCAGATTTATACGCTCCGTTGCGCACGTATTCAACGAAGTAACAGACTGGTGGGCCATCCAGGCCGAGAAATTTTTTACATCTCCGAAAATAAACATTAAATTTGCATCTTAATCGAGACGGAGTGGATACCGCGGTCGGATCGATGCCCGATGGTCTCCGGTTGGTGGTGCAGTCGGGCGACCGCTTATGGTGATCGGGGGTTGGAAGAAGTTTTAATAAACGGATGGTTGTATATTTGCAGCCTTATTAAGGGGGAGATAGATTAAAAGCGTTTCCTCTTTTTTTCAGATTGCCTCTGTTTCATAGCTGGTACGTCGGTATCAATTCAGAATCCAATATTGGTGTTGTTTACGCTTGGAAGGTCGACGGCGAGTGGAAAATTACCGCTGAAAGCAAGGTAAGGAAGACTCTTTTCGGTCATTTGATTACAATGGTACCGGACAGATACTTTGATATATGGGGGCCATTACCTTTCGTGCCCCGCCGTAACCAAATGATAGATGGTGCTGCGGAGGAGTCTCGTTGCATAAATCCTGTAAATGGGACTCGATCCCCCATATTTGAAGTGATGCGCCGGGCCGGACCGCACCGCCGCCGCGCCGTGGATAATGCACAGTTTTTCCGGCATTGGTTCTGGCGCACCACGTGTATGTCTCTGCCCGGCCCTGTGACATTGACTGATTCGCCCGGACTCCGAAAGAGATAAGAGCACGGCCCACAACTCATTCTTCATTGTCAGAGACGGCGGCTCTTTCGCCAGAATCCGTAAATGACTGTCTAAGGTTTCGTGAAAAAAAGAACTGAAGAAAGAGTTGTGTGAAACTAAGCGTTATAGGTTTTATGGCCTGTACGCTTCGTCGGTTTCACTTGTTGCCTTCTTTCTATCGGATTAAACCGTCCTTGTTCTTTTCAGGTTACTTTGGCTTTGCCTCGTCCCGGAAGTCACCTGCTGCGAGTGAGAGCCTGGAACGGAATTAACCAGTTGGCAACAAGTGTAGTCGTCTCCAGCATTCCCGTAGTTTCCGTTGTCCGTCTTCGTGTGGCTCCTACATATCTTGGAAAATATTCTGAATTGGTCATTACTTATAATGGAAGTTCCACTTGTAATATATCGGTTTCCTTCGGCGATGGGTCCCTGGAGTCTATTCGGCACTCTGATTCCACCGGAACCCGGAATGGCGTCTTCACTGTCATTGTTAGACATCGCTATAGCCGTCAGGGACACTATCCAGTGCTAGTCAACGTTACTAATCAAGTTAGTTGGATGACGGGCCGACGAGTGGCCGAAATCGGAGAATTAACAAATGGAGTGGTTCTCACTTTGCTAACTCCATCTCCCGTTCCTCTCACCGTTGATGTTGGTCTGGTGGTGGTTCTAGCTACTGTGGCCTCTGGAACAGATTTATCCTTTAAGTGGGAGTTTAGAGACAACGATGGTGACAAATATACATCTGTTGAAAGGTATATTTTTGTATTTTCTTTATTAATTTGAATTTCTGCCTTACTGATTGCAATTATTTTTTCAGCAACCGGACATCCAGTCTTGCTCGTCACGGATATGGAATTGCCGACACCTACAACGTCAGTGTAGAAGTATCCAACCGTTTCTCTCGAGTATGGGCTCACCTAGATGATCCGGTCCGTGTAGTGGAACCCATCAAACAACTCCGTCTTTATGTGGCAGATGGAATCCCTGCTGCTCCCCTTCTTCCAGATGGGACTGGATCTCTGAGCACTCCACCCATTGCCTTCGAAGCTCAGGCTTATTGGGGATCTGACGTTGAATTTCTCTTTGATTTTGGAGATGGTAACAGGACCTCTGTTCCTGCTCGCTTGGGAACGTTGTCTCTCCGTCCCACTGCACGGTGTACTCACTCTTACCAAACAGGTAATTTCATCTGTTCTCCCAAACTTGCCTAATTTGAGTCTGTCTTCCTTTTGATGGGCTCAAATCACAAATTTGAAAGTGAAGCTATTTGTTAATAATTATTATTATTTTTTTTTTTCCAAATGATTTTTTACAGCTGATATTATTTTAATATTTTAAAATTTGTAGATAATTCTCATTTAATCCTTGGAAGAATAAGTTAGAAATGAAATTTTTTATTTATTGATTGAAACTACTATCAAATGAGATCTGAATGAGAGAACCAGAAATTCAGTAATATGTTTATATCATGTTTTCTATAAAAGTACAAACTTGATTCAAAGAATTTATTTATTTGCAAAAGTCATTCTGAGAAACTGGCTGATGGATTTGAATGCAAAAGAATTACAACTTTTAAATTAATAAAACAAAAATTTATGGCAGAGATAACTTTTTATCATAAGACAAATAAGTACTGAGTAAACCAATTCCATTCTTGGTAAGGATGTAATGTTTATTTTAATAGAATAACTATGTAAATCTTGGTAATGAATGTCTTAGAGTAATTAAAGCAGAAAATTTCAAAATAATTGATATATTCTAATTAAGAATACTTGTGGTTTATAAAATACTCTGAATTTACAGTAAGATGACTTTATTATAAAATAAATACCTATTAATAATACAGCAGAGATAAGCATATACTTAGAGTTAGACAGAATAAATTTTCCTAAGATAATAACTATGGATATAGAAAAAGAATAAATCTTATTGAAAAAATAAGAAAATTAAATAAATGATTAAAGAATAAACAAATGTTAAATTTAGTAGTAGAAATAATACTGAAATAAGAAGATAGGATTTATACTTTGCTTACCACACTATGAATCCTTGTTGCATTTTGTATTTCCAAAAAATAACAATCAAAATATATACCAGAAATGACCAAACTTCATGTCTCTATGAGCCATATAAGAGAATCTCGAATACATGAAAGCCACAATCAGTTTCTTTCTGGATCAAAGAGAGCCACATTAGCTTTTTCAGGTATTATTAACCATTGGTTTCAAAAATTGTTTATAATAAATTTCACACACACTTATTTCATATTGATGGATATTGTTTTTTATAATAAATGAACATATTGCAAATATGTTATTTTTTTTTTAAATTAAATGAGTATTTATTCTATATTAATTATTGACTTTCATGATTTGGAGCCACATTGAAGATACCAAAGAACCATATATGGCTTACAAGCCACAATTTGGCCACTGTGGATATATACAATAAATAAAATATATTTTTGGATGATTATGACTCAAATATTATATTTCTCATTGTTAATTTTTGTTTATAACAAAGGTTTTATCATATAATAGATTATGTTAAATCATAAATATGAAAAATACAGCATAAGATAAACTCTGCAAAAAATTCATTTCTGTGAAAGAGAATAATTTTATATAAATAATGCTTTCATTAATTTTGACAATAGTTAGAATTTTTCAAAATGTATGATTATCTATTTATAAGCAATAGACTGTATTTAATATATTAAGAAATATATATTATTAACTAGACTGATTAGCAGTGTTTTAAGATCTGACTTGTGAGTGTCTAAAATGAATATCTGATTTAATGATTTTTTTGGAAGAATCTTCATAGTTTTGTAATAGCTGTGTTAAAATTAAATACTAAATGCTATATGGATTGAAAATATGTTTCACTAAACCATTATCATAATTAAAAAAAAATTTTTTTACAATTTTGAATTTTTTTTTAATTTTAAAATAATATAGCATATTTGTTTACATATAAATTTGTAACCTGAATATTTATAATTAGAGAATCATCTGTAATTAATAATTCAAAAAGGATGCTATTATTGATTGCTGCAATGATCATTTTAATAGATGTTTGAAAATAGCATAGATATATTTTGTGATTGAATAGAGAGGATATAACAAAAATCTTTTATAAGTTCTATTTGATTGGTCTATAAATACCGTTGTATCTGTATTAACTATTCTGTTGGAGTGATTGATTTTTATGTATATTTGGGAGCATTCAAGTATTATAATAAGCATTTTAAGAGGAGGGAAGTAAAGAAAATCTTAGTTGCTTATAGGGGGAGTAGGAGAGTTTGCCTCAATGATTATGTATGATGTTTAAAATTTAATTCATACATTAGAAATATTTATAAAATATGCATACACTACAGTACAAATTTGTAATATATTACATTTTTATTGTTCTTTAATATTAAAAACTCTAAATTGTAACAATTGCAAATTTATAAAATGTATATGTGTTTGAGGAAGATGTAAAGAAATAAAATCTTAAATAATTTAAAAAGGGGTTAATAAATTGCTTACTATTACTTATATGGAGTCTGGGAGGACTAAAATGATCAAAATTATGCTTATGTAATACTTGAATGCCTTTTAGAATATAATCTAACTGTTGGACATTAATTGGTTGATTGTTAATTACCAGAATAAAGAGAATTTCTGGGTAACCAAGCATAATGTGTTCTGATGTGAATAATTATTTGTAATGAATGAAATGGAGATTAGATTTAAAATATCTTTGAGTGTACTTTGATTCAAAGATTGAAACAAGATACAAGTTTTTATAATGTCTATCATATTAAGAATAAGGTAACACAGTGTTGTTTTGTTTATCTTTATATCTATTTAACTATCTTCTTTAACAAAAATGATCTATTGATGGATTATAATTACAGTAAAATTTGATTTCTAGTGTCCATTGGATTCAGAGATTTGTTTTGATATTTTATATTAATGGCATTGATTGGATTAGTAATTGTAAATATTAAAGAAAATGGAAGGGTTTTACCAAAAGATACTAACATGATATATTATTATTTTAATTATGAAGACTCTTTTTGCAATCAGACTTGTTGCAGTGAGTGTGCATTAATTATATTATAGTTTTATGATATGTCTAGACTTGTCCTATTTGAATTCTAATCAATGATAGAATATGTTTTAGTACATATAGGAATATAATATATTAGATATTTAGATTTCACCTCCTCTTTCATGTTTTTCACCTTTTTTTTAACATTGAGAATATTGGTCTCCAATTTTAAATCTCTTCATGTTATGAACATAATGTTTGCACTAATCATGTGCTCAGATACTAAAATTGAGAAATTTACAAAAAATGGAGTTGATCAGTTTGGCTTCTGAGAGGCTCATGAATGCCTAAACTGTTGTCTATAATTTAAAATTTATTTTATCAACTGTATAGTTATTGAAAATTTTTCAAATAAACTGTCATTATGAATTTTGAGAGTTGTGAAAAATTCAAAAACTATTTGAGTTTATGTGAATGCATTTGAATATATGGAAGCTGGTATTCTAAATTATTAAAGAAAAAATTAACAAAACTTTTTTATGGCATAATTTTTATCATAAATTATTATTTTTTCCTGTTATGATAAATTGAACAGAAAAGAGATCTTCATAGTAAAGTTTTATAGAAATAATAATGTTTTCTGCCTTCCATAAAGTCATCATCAGTAATATGTTTTAAACTAGAAGATTGTTAGAAGATATGAGTGTTCAGTTTCTTGTTACAAACAAAAGATAAAATATAAGATCAAAATGCATGGAATAATGTTGATGATAAAATATACGTCATAAAAAACTAAGGTTGATACAAAAGACAGTTAACTTATATACTGATAGTCTTCTAGTTTAAAACATTGTTGATGATGGCCTCATGGAAGGCCAAAAATGTTACTGTTTCTAATCAAACTTTTCTGTGAAAAGCTCTATTTGTATAGTATTAATTTTTTTATTATTTGAATAAGTACTCTCAATCTTAAATAGATTTTCTTTTATATTTTACAGTAATATAATAATTTTTAATTAAAGATTATTATGTTAGTGTAATGATGAAAAACACTTATTTGACATTGTTTATACAAATAAATAATTTCAATTTCAATGCCAAATAAGTGTTTTGCATCATCAAAAATAATCATATAAAGTAATCTAAATAGACAAATTTTGAAATCAGCAATTTCCATCTTATGGTTGCTGTAAATTTAATAATATGCAAATTATCATTGAAACTTTCTAATTAATGAAAAAAGTAAAAAATGGAAAAATAATATAAAATAATTTGTGGAAATAAAATCATCTAAAAATATAGGGTCCATTAAGAGAAAAAATTTATAAAAAGGAAGGAATGCTCAAAATTGATTAAAAATTGCTATTCAAAATAATAATATTTTTTGTGCATATGATTAAAATTTTCATTTTTTAGAAGTAAATGACAAACTTTCAAAGATTTATTGTATTCTTTCTCTTAAAATAATTCTTTTTGCATTTAAATTTATATATTAGTTGAAGGATTGCCAAACAGTTACTAACAGGTATTTGTTTATCTGAATATATGAAATGAATAAAAATTGCAAAAACAGTACTGTGAAATATAAATGGCATCCATATTTTTGTTTACGAGAAGATTCTGGTTTCTAATTTTTATAGTGTGATTGGAAAATGTATGATTGAAAGGGAGAAAGTACAATCAAAAATAACTAATAATGACTCCTATGACAATCAGAAATAGCCAGTTCCTTTTGTTTAATGCAACTCAAATTTGACTATTTTTTAACAATAAAATAATAATTTTTATAAATCTCTATCATAAAAAATATGGTGGAATTTCTTCGACAGGAATAATTTTTACACCAACAAATTTTATAAAAATATTAAAAATTATATTTGCATAAATGAATTTTTTCTTTAACCATTTTTAAAATTAAAATTAACGTCACTCTTCTTGGCTTCATTTCCATTTCTATTTAAATATCTAAGCATTTCTGTTCTGGTTTAGGGCAGTGGGATTAATTCTGCAATGGATTATCTACCATTGATCCCGGAAAGATAATATCTAGCAATCAAAATCTCTCCACAATTTTTATTTTATGATTTTTTTATACAAATTGCTTAAATTTATCCAATAAATGAGTTTAAGCTGAATCAATCTCATTTAGATGTTAAAAAACTTTGATAGATCAGTTTTTATAAAAAAAACTATAGATAAAAATGCAGTAATTTTTTTTATCTTCATTATGTTTTGCAATAATAATTTCATTACAATAATTTGATAACAGATCAATTGCTGACTTTTGAACTTTCTCATGGACTACTCTCTCATGAAATATATTTGTGTATAACAATGATTCTTTCTAGAAATTTATCAATTTTCTATTTTGCCATTGTCTATTATGGTACAAACGATTTAAGAAAAAGCAAAATATAGTAATTTTTTAAATTATTAAATGAAGGAAAGCTGTGTAGAACTATTCAGATATTATTTTAAGAATGATGTATATAGAGTACTATGAATTTATCATATTATATATTTTTTTCAGATTTTATGCATGTACAAAACATGCATATATAAAATTAGATTATAGATTTGACAAATTAGTTGGCAGATGATTATCTAGTTTTTTTTTTATAAATGCTATTCTTGTATTTTGATACCTTTTTGCATATTAATCATGTTAAGATAAATATGTGTTTAAAATAAACTAAACTAAGGTTTAAATTATATTCAAGTATCCTAAAATAATAGAATACCCTGAACATATTAAATGATAAACTTTTAATATTTTTAATAAAAATTTTTTGATAAAATAAAGTAGCTCATTATTTTTTATCATTTATCATTTCCCAATATTTTCTGAAGGAATTTCTGCAAGGAGAGAAAATATTTTCATTAATTTTGTAGTTCAATATTTCATCAGCATTAAAGCAAATTACAGGAAACATTCTCTTCCTTGAATATCACAACTTTATAGGATTTTTCTGTTAGGTTATTGTTACCATGGATACAACATGCTATAAAAATGAAATTAGAATGCAAGAAGCAAATGCAGGTGACAGTTGCATGATTGATAGTTATGTCAATCAGATTTTTCTTCTGACTAGTTTTTTTTACTTTGCAATCTTTATTTTTAGATGCATTGTATCGGGTCTAATGATACAGCAAATAAATGAAGTTTTGCTATCTTTGTAAATGTCATGCTTCTTGAAATAAACGTGTAGGGGCCTATGATTTATAAATTGCTTCTTATCTAAGCAAGTAAAAAATTATTATTTGTCATTTTCTATGAGATTAACATAAAGATTTAGAAGCATTGTCTGTCTCAATTTTTATTGTTAATAATGTTTCTTGGAAAAATTCCAATAAGATTTGTTATTTTACTGAGATTTTTAAAAATAATTATTAAAGCCAAGTTGTCTGTTTTTTTATATGAAACAAAATGTATGTTACTACATACTGAGTTCTTAGAGTCAATTTTCTAACCATTTTAAAATTTATAGACACACCCAATAGATTATTTGATAAATATTAAAATTTATCGATTCTGTTAAGATAGTTGATCAAAGCATTAGATTATAAAAATACTTCAAAGAAAATTTTTACTATTATAAAACAAATTTTAAAAATAAAAAAAATTTTTTTTAAACTGACAGGAAGCAAAACTAGTCCCAAACTTTGTCCTCTGTTAAATCTTTCGTTTCTTTTGGATTAGTGTAGCTTTTCTTTAAATGTTTTATTTGTCAAAGCTGTTTCCATAGAATGGACCACAAAGTGCTTATACTTGTATTTTATCACAGATTTAGTTTGGTCACCAAAGCTTTTGCTACAAGAAGGGGGGTAAGATAGACTAAGGTAAATATTTATATTTTAAATCTTTACCTTTTCTTCTTACAGTTCAAAAATAGTTCTTTCTATTTTAAATATAGTTTGTACTAAGCACATATACATTTTGATGTAAAGCTGTTGTTATTGCTTTGTTTTTTATTCCATTTAATGTGAAAAATGTCTTATTTTTATTTGCAACTGCAATTGAAAATTGCTTGCAATCACAATTACTTAAAAACAACAATAAGATGAATATTTTTATGAACATACAAGAGTCATATTTTGATTAAATAATTTTTATTTTTTATTTAAGATTTATAAGTTTATAGTATAAACACACATATAATAAATAAGTATGCTTATGGA
Source organism: Olivierus martensii (assembly GCA_000484575.1). NCBI lineage: Eukaryota > Metazoa > Arthropoda > Arachnida > Scorpiones > Buthidae > Olivierus > Olivierus martensii. The sequence goes on from AYEL01091301.1 coordinate 205,102, forward strand.
ATTTAGCTATGAATTTTATGAATTAAATATAAAAACAGTGAGCATATTTAGCAAAGCAATTTTTAATTCTTTAAATAAGATGATAATTTTGATCAAATATTTTTAGAATATTTGTTATTCACCTAGAATAAATAAAATAAATTTTTTTTTATTAATACTAAACTCTTCAGTAAAGATTTTAAATATGTAAAATAAAATTTTTTTTATTTATCTTAGCATTGTATATACTATATTTGTAATGTTTGCACTAATATATGTAAAATAAAATTTTTTTTATTTATCTTAGCATTGTATATACTATATTTGTGTGTATAGTAATGTATAATATAAACAAAACATATTATACATACATACATACATACATAAATTGAAAAAATTAAGTCAAAACTGTTTATATTGTGATAACAAAATTACACATTTTGCTAAGACTTTTATATGTTTAATTTATGTATTCAATAATATGATATAAATTTTAATTATAATTTTAATACATATATTCATTTAGTTTGCATGCTTATATCTCATTAAAAATGTTATATATATATAATAAGCTGTGTGTCAATATTATACAAATTAACTATATATTTAATAAATTTATCATTATACTCTGATATACAGCAACATACAGGATGTAGAGGGTATCGTACACCCACTCAGAAAGTAAGTGAGCAAATTTTAACTATTCAGCAAAATTTAAATCAGCTAAAAATGGATTGTATTGAATATAATATATATATATATATACACTAGGATACAGCAAAAAAATTTTATTTTATTATTTATTTCACATTTATACAGTCATTTATTTCTTACTTTATTAATATTCTATACAGTATTATATTACACTTCTATTTTTTTTCTTCAATTTAAAAATAAATATTTTAAAATTTTTAATTAATCAAAAATTGTATGAGGAGTCTTTTTGAAATTTTATTCTTGACTATTCAATGAAAAATAAAAATTAAAAATCTTTATATTTTGTTTTATAAAGAAACAATTGTTTTTATTACATAATAAATTTTTGTATATTAAACTGAAAATAAATACTCATCAGTAAATTTTATTTAATTGAAAGCTCATTTGGCAAATTTGTTATTAATATCTCCCACTAACTATTACTTGGGTATGTCCCTGATGTTATATTAAGATATAATTAAATATTATTCATTACTATTTATATACTTTTTATTTGATATTAATGTTGATTTAATAATAGTATTATTTATTAGAATATTAATTTTGATATTTTTGAGAAATAATATTAATTTATCTTTATGTAACCATTCACAATTTCAAAAATTACAATAAGAAAAATTTCTAAATATAAAGAAATTTGGCTTAATAGTGAGAAAATCAAAATTTTTAGTATGTTTTAAATTTGGTAGCATCATTAGGTAATTTGATTTACTTTTTTTGGTTTTCATATTGTATGCCTAATGATGATTTAATAAGTTAAATTGATTAATATGTGCCTTTGTTTATTTATACTCTCTCTTATTTTAGTTATCTCAGAAAAAAAGATTTTTTTAGATCTAACAATATTTAGTGTTTAAATATTTAATTTACCATTATGATAATTTGTTAAATTTACTTTATTTATTCAACAATTGTGACTAATATATTGAATGGATATTTCAGAAAAAGCTTACAAAGTTAAAGTAACTGCCAGCAATCCCTTAGGAAATGTCAGCACAACATTACCAGATTTGTTTTATGTCCAAATTCCTCCGAAGGGGTTAGAATTGAACAGGAAATATTACATAACTGTTCTGGGAGAACCTGTTGTTCTCAAAGCAACCATTACTGCGGGAACAAATGTTTCATATGATTGGTATTTGGGAGATAATGACGTTTACTCTGATTCAGGTGAAAAAATATTGTTGAATATAGCATAAGAATTGGTTAACCTCATTAGTCTTTGTTATCTAATTATAATATATATATATATTTTTTGTCAAATTCAGGTCCTGAAATTACTTTAAATTTTGATAAAATTGGAAAATATAATATTAGTGTTCACGCTTATAACAGAGTCACAGATTTGTCGCCTAGTATAGATCGTCTGTTTGTTTCTGCTAATGTATATGTTCAAGAACCTCTTCAAGGTAAATTAAAAATAAATATATGTATAAATTTTTAATTTTTTTAGAAAAAGGAAACTGTTATTAATTCATTATCAAAAAAGATATTAGTATTGTATTGAAATACAATACTAATATAGTATCTTTTTTGAAGTTAAACATTTTGGGAATCCTTTCATCATAAAACTTGAAATTAATATATAATTTATGAATTTATAGTTAAATAAATATTTAATTTACCATAAATATGAATTACAGATCATTCCTTTATTAATTTTTTCTGACTTGTTTTTGATATGTTGACACATTATATTAGTGGTTCTTAATCTTTCCGAAGTCATGGAGCACTTTTGATTGTAAAGAAAATTTGCAAACACTATATCACAAAGATCATAAAACAAACAACAAAAATATGCATGAACATGTATTTTATTAAAAATTATACATTACACATTAAATAACAGAAAAAAGAAAACATTAATTAAAAAAATATATTCTTAAGAACTGTCTCTCTCTCTTAGAAAAATGCCACATTTTTAATCAAGTTTAATTCAATACACGAGCTAATTGTCTTTTGCAGATTTGAGCAATGTCAGGTCTAATATGTGATAAAGCTACCTTCATTTCTTCATCATTATTCCTAAGTTTTTCACTTTTTTAGTTTTTATGTTGTAAAGCCTAGCTCACACAAATATGATGTCGAAAACTGTAGCAAAATCTTAACTGCTTTTGTGGGTAAGCCTGCTTTAATAGTTTATTCAAAAATGAAAGTTGAATCTTGTCTACATTATAAAATATGCAGTGAAGGTCATTCGAATAGGCCTTGCTCTCATAATTTCACAGAACATTTGCAACACATTCGTGGAATATTGTTGTTCCAGGGAACACTGGTTAAGAACCACTGCATTACATCAAGATAAATTAGCAAAAGTTCATCTAAGTAAATGAACTGTATACATCTGTTTAACAATTTAACATGATTGTATGAATTTCTTAAAATATTGATCAAGTTTTTCATGTTATCAAATTATTAATCAAAATATGTGAAGAATTACAATAATGACGGATGGGAATTTTGTATCATGATATAGATTCAGATATTTGGCAGGTGTTTCTTAAATTGGTGTCTTGAAGGATTATATCTGTTACAAAGATTAAAAATGAGCATATAAAAGCTCATTTTTGCTGATTAAAAATGAGCATATAAATGCTCAAAATATAAAACAATGAGCACATTTAAGTTTTGTGGATTGCATTATTACATAAAATGGTAAATACTTTATTAAATATGGCACAAGTTATTTGTAATTTAAAATACAAATTTTAGTTTGCTATACTATTTTATATATCATTATTGTGTGTATGTATGTGTGTGTGTGTTTGTGTTTGTGTTTGTGTTTGTGTTTGTTTGTGTTTGTTTACATATTCCATGAAAATATATATAATTTATTATTAGTCCTTATATTAGAATATATTCTATAATATTCAACATTAATATATATAAATCTATTTAATAGAAGCATTTGGAAGTTGCCATATTATGAAAATCTTGCAAAACTTTTGAGCAGGTGTATATATAGGATATTCTAAACAAATGTTTCTGGTTTTCATCTTGCTTAATGCTGTTTTTATAAACCTTTATCTAAAAATTTTCAGAATATCAAATAGAAATTTGAATATTTCTAGTTGAGAAAATATTTTTCATAATTTAAATATTTAACTAAAAATCTTCCTAAATGTTATATACTAAACTGCTTATTTTTATTAAACTACTAATTACACGCCAAACACTATACAGCAATAAACTTTTTAAATAGTTTTATTTGTTATTTTGTGAAATACTTTTGGATTTTTTGCTATCTTCAGTGCTTTATAAAACATATAGAATAATTTAAAATTTCAAACAAAAGTTGTTATCAGTTTTAAAAAATATTTCCAAAAATGAACAATATTTTAAAATTTTATTACCATTATTGATAAAATATAACATTTTTGCATTTAGTCTTTAATAAAAAAGACTTATTAAAGTCTTTTTTATTAAAGACTATTGATAAAAACAGGAAGTGATAGAAAACTATAATTTTTGCATTTATATTATTAATTATACAAGTGCTCATTTTTTATTTATATATATGAGTATGGCATAATTATAAAATTAAATTATACTCATATTCTGTTTACAACATAATTCCATCTGTTAGAGCAAATTTTCAGATTGCTTATAAATACATGATTAATAATAATCATGCATTTATTTGTTTTTATTATTTCTGTTGTTTCAGCTCTATATTTATCTTCATTTTTCTCAATTCTTACTACTATCAATTCCTCTCATTTGATGTTTACATCCAACTCATAAAACTTTTTTGTTACTGCAGTTCTTATATTCCCTATCCTAATATCATAATGATGCTTTTTACTTCTGTCTTTTAAGTATCTTGGTGTGACCCTAATGTAAAATTCTTTTTCTCTAATTTTGTTATAATCCTTCAGTATTTGGTATACACCTGATTTAGATTTCTTATGTTCTTATCTTTATCATTCCTTAATATCTCAAAATTGTGGGCTCTCTCTTGATTACAAACTTTTTCTTATTTTTCTTTGCTAATTTTCTAACAGTTTTATGTTTCATCATATGGTAGAGGACTTCAGCAATTGGTTTCCTTGTTAAATTATTTTCTTCATTTTGGTTTAACTGTATATTATCATGTCTATCTATAACTTTTACTACTTTTTCTTATATCTTTTTCATAAATTGTCATGAATAACCATGTTTTAAACCTTTTTCATGTATTTTGTTAAGTTCATCATTTCTAGCTTCTTTTAATTATAGTATGTAAACATATGTCTGAAATACACATAAAATGCTGCCTTTTTTTTTATAAGGTATTGGGTCATCAGACAAACTTGGAATTAATATCCTATTCACTTTAGGCTTCTGATAAATACTTGTACTATAAAGTGTTTCTTCTTTTCTTATCATAATATTTAAGTAGTGGAGTTTTTTATTATATTTTGGTCTTTTCTCAATAGCAATCTATAAGCTTCATCAGTGAGAAAAATCTTTTAAATCTTTTGTTTTATCTTTGTTTCATATAGCAAACACATCATTTACATATCTTCTATAAAATATTAAATCTGAAATAAGTTGACTTAATACATGTCTCTCTGTTTCTCGAGTTCTGCTAATATGCCCATCATTGTGCTACCAATAGGTACCTCTTTTGTTTGTAAGTAAAATTTGTCTTCGAATATAAAGTAAAAATTGTAGTAAGAAAGGTATGATATCCCTCAAGAGCAATTATATCTGCTTCTAATAAATTCTCTAGTAAAAAACAGGATAATAACAAATAGGTGGTATTTCTATAGATGGGAATAAAAATTAAAGTTTTAGCATAACCAAAATTTTTTCATTCTTAGGTGTCCTTTCTTTTAAATCTATAAGAAACTCTTTTGTTGAGTTAACAGTATATTGGTATTTCATCTTATTTTGATACCATTGCACTAAATTCTTTTCAATAAAAGTTATAATGGAAATTGCCTTTTCCTCAATGAATCTGTAACAGCAAGATAAATTTTTGTGTGATTTTTGCATAGGCAAATAATTTTGGGCAACAAGGATTTTTACCCTTCCATGTTTTAAAAATGTTAGAAAGTCAAGTTTCCTGCTAATATTCTCTATTTTCTGTATTAATTTTCTTATAGGATCCTTGTCTAGTATATGAACCTAATACTTGCCAAATTTTATCCCTTGTCTAGTAAAACTGCATTTGAATCGTTTATATAGTTTTCAAGGAATTTGCTATAATTATGCCCTACTCATACATATAAATAAGAAATGAGCAATTATATAACTGATAATATAAATGCAAAAATGTTATTCTTTACCAATAATGGTAGTTAAATTTTAAAATAATGTTCCTGTTTGGAAGTATTTTTTAAATTGGTAACAATGTTTGGCTGAAATTTTAAATTATTCTGTAAGTTTTGTAAAGCACTGAAAATGGCAAAAAGCCAAAAGTGCTTCACAAAATAAAAATAAAGCTTTTTAAAAAGTTTAGTGCTATGTAGTGTTTGGTCTGAAATTAGTAAAAATCACCCTTTTTCTGTTTATTATAAACTTTTTTCCAATTAAATAATTATATTTACTATTTAATCTGATCATTCTTATTTACTTATATATCATCCCTCAAATTTATTATTGTTTTCTTTATATTAAAAATTATTTCCTACTCTGGCTTTAAAGTTCTCCAATGTGATTAAATTAACTATATTTGCTTTAACTGATATTTTAATTCAGAAATTTTGTTTCTTCAGTTTTCAATTTCCTTTGTGATTCTTATATCACCGTAATTATTAAACATTCCTTTAAACTTTAAGTTAAAAATAAAATAATAATAATTATTATAGTAATATGAATCAATCTTTATATTTTTGTTTTATTATTGTGATAATTTTTTGTTTCTCAATTACTGAATGATCTAATTTATTACAAATTATCATTCTGACACCAAATTTTATTTTCTTTCAAATATAGCCAAGAATAAATATTTTACCCAATTATAAAATACAGTGTGTCCATAAAGTCATGATGTACTTTTGACTGGTCACAGGAAATCAACGAAACAAGACAGAAATGTGAAATCTTCACCAAATAAAAGGAAAACTCTCCAAGCTTCATACCTATTCAGTGCAGTTTGATGTGGCTTCCATTTGTTGCCCTACACACATCTAAACGATATTCAAGTTCTTCCCACACACGTTTAAGGACGTCTGGTGTAATGGAGTGATTCATTTAAATTAATCATTGACAATCATTTAAATTAATCAGTGACATTAATCATTTAAATTACCTTTTAAATGATTAATGTCGTTGATACGTTTGCTGTACACATGTTTTGCTTCACATAACCCCACAAGTAAAAGTCTAAGGGCATCAGATCCGGGGATCGTGGTGTCCATGGTTTGACCAAACTCCTGCCTATCCACCGCTGGGGAATGTTGTATCCAGAAACTCACGAACAATGGCAGTGTAGTGGGGAGGAGTGCCGTCATGTTGAAAGATGACACCTTCTGGAAATTGTGGCACTGCATATAATTCCAACATGTCAAGGTTGTTTGCTGTCACAGTCTGCTCCATAAAGAAAAATGGGCCTATCACTTTATCGTGCATCAGACCACACCTGTTGTTTGCCGTCACAGTCTGCTCCATAAAGAAAAATGGGCCTATCACTTTATCGTGCATCAGACCACACCACACGTTCACTTTAGGGGTGTTATGTTCATACTCAACGTAGGCACGAGGATTTTCAGCAACCCATATTTGGATGTTATGGCGATGAACATGTCCACAGACATGGGATGTCGCCTTATCGCTAAACACAATCTTCTGCAGAAATTGTTCATTGTTGTCGATCTCATGAAGCATATCTGTAGCAAATGCGAATCATTTGGGTCTATCGGCAGGTTTGATAGCATGCAACAACTGCAATTTGTAACCTGAAAAACGTAGACATTTCTTTAACACCTAATGAACTATAGTCTTGCTTAGGTGTAATTGTCGAGCACATGCACGCACAGATTTTTTACGGCTCTCTAGGTAGCTCTCCCATATAGCCTCTACAGACTCGTCACCTAATGAACTGTAGTCTTGCTTAGGTGTAATTGTCGAGCACATGCACACACAGATTTTTTACGGCTCTCTAGGTAGCTCTCCCATATAGCCTCTACAGACTCGTCACTTTCCGATGGCCTACCAGAACGGGGTTTGTCCAACAAACTGCCAGTATCCTTCCAAATGCTTATCCCACTGAGTAATGTTATTCCTGTGTGGTGGCGCTTCGTTGTACACATGACGATATTCACGTTGCACTTTGGTCATGGATTCAAATTTATCAAGCCCCAGAACACACTGAACTTACCTCTGTACCATCCACATCTCGACTGGCATGGGCATGGGCTGATCCGCTGCTGTGCAGTTCGTGTTGTTGCGTCATTACCTTTGTGTGCATATGCTTACACATCATACTTCAGAAACTTGGAGAGTTTTCCTTTTATTCGGTGAAGATTTCACAGTGGGTTGATCTGCTGCTGTGCAGTTCGTGTTGTTGCGTCATTACCTTTGTGTGCATACGCTTACACATCATACTTCAGAAACTTGGAGAGTTTTCCTTTTATTCGGTGAAGATTTCACATTTCTATCTTGTTTCATTGATTTCCTGTGATCGGTCAAAAGTTCACCATGACTTTAAGGACACACTTTATATACATTCAATTTCCATGAAATACAGTACTTCAACACAGATTTGCTCTAACACAGTTAGAAAATTGTGATAATTCTTGTATAATGTGATATTTATATAACAGTTTACAGAGTTGCTCTAACACAGATAATTTTGGTAAATCACACATAACATTCTATTTTTGAGTTTTTGTGTGAGAAAACCTATATTATGTTAGATGTAATTTTTAAACATTTCTATTTTTTTTTTTACTAATCCCTGCTGTTGACTTGCTAGCTATTTTGCAAAAATAAAAAAAATTATTAGAAAATCCCCAAATTTTATGACATCTTGATTTGGAAGGATCATAAAGTTGAAAAAGGGAGTTTTCAAATATATTTAACTCTATACCATGATATTTATAAAATATCTGTCATGCAAAGTAAACAAACTGAGATTACTGATTATCTAAAGAAGTAGGAAATCTAGATGCTTCAGAAAAAAGTTCAGAAGTTGGAGATACTCTACAACAAAGATATCATGCAAAGTAAACAAACTGAGATTACTGATTATCTAAAGAAGTAGAAGTTGTAGGAAATCTAGATGCTTCAGAAAAAAGTTCAGAAGTTGGAGATACTCTACAACAAAGAAAATGTTCTTGTTTGATTGGGCTTAGTAGCAGTGAAAAGGAAAAAATTAAATGAACTTATATTATCTATGAATTAAATGAACATATATGTATCACAGTTTGTAAAATGTTTGTTTAGTTATTACTATTTTTAATAAAAATTATGTTTCTAGATATAGTATATTTTTGTTAGCTTTTGGAATATAATACTCTTTTATATTTTTTTGTTATCCCATATGACACTGTTTCACACCACACAAGATTTCATATGAATTTAAACTAAATCATCTATCCCTCATATACAATGTTACATGAGGGTTAGATGGATATATATTTATTTATTATCATTATTTTTATTTCTTTAACATGTATATCATATGGTTATAACATATACAATATAAAATTCACTAATTTTTCCTAATCTTTTCTATTTTCAAAACTTCTGTTTGTTATTTACTTTTATTTTAAAAACATTATCAATAGTTTTTAAAATTTAGACAAATTAAAATGGCACACTCTGATCCAGCAACAGACATGAAATAATCCCATAATAAGCTAAAGTACAAGCAAATTATAAAAACAGTAAGGTTGTTGACAATGTTAGTAAGATATTTTATGAATATTATATGGAAATAAATTGGAAGCAAGCAAAAGTTTTAAAGTTGTGTAGTAACCAAAAGGAAGGCATTTTCAGAGGATCTATGAATACAGTATGGCAAAGTTAGTTAGGTGATAACAAGTAACCTATAGAAAACTTGTTAGTAGCATAGTTATTTGCTATGAATAGTCATATATGACATAAAGCTATAGTTAGTTATATTTTTGATAAAAATTTTTAAAATAGTTTTTCTATAATATTTCTGTTCTTATCTCTTTCTTATTTTTCTCGATTAAAAATGTATAATTGTTCTTTAAGATTATATACTGTTATAACTCTATGAACTAGATCCTCTGGTTATGCTAATGTAATAAATAGAATGCTTTTTTTTTTCAATTCTGTTTTAGATTTATTTACTGTAATCCTAAAATAGTATGTGTTTATATCCCTGCTTTTTTCAATTCTGTTTTAGATTTATTTACTGTAATCCTAAAATAGTATGTGTTTATATGTAAACAAAGTTTGTTGTTCTGTATTCTTTTTATTGAAGATAGTTTGTAAGAATCAAAAACATTACATTTAATAAAAAAATTTTTTGTTCATTATTTCTTCTGTTAAATGTGCTAAGGATTGTGATTTTTCATGCAACTTACATTCAATTAGTGTCTAATAATTATTAGATAATACATACCATTATTTAATTCAGTCACATCTGCTTAAGAATGAATATTGTATAGAAAAATTCATTTATCCTACATTATAAAAAATTATAAATTATCAGAATTTCTATACTATTACTCTCACAATTATATGCTGTTTATATAATTAAACTTTAATTCACATTATTTAGTTATTTCTTTAGTAATAAAAATATAAAGAAATACAATTTGTATTATATTTTATAAAATACAATATCAAAGTTTTTCATAAGTGAAAATATGAAATTTTTCATGTAAAATTATAAGATAAATATTAATAAAACATTTAAAAAATCAAATTTTACAAGAATTTCATAGTTAAATGTTTTTCTTTATTTAGAAAATTTCTATTTAAATGTATTCATTCTTCATAATACATTCTTTTCTAAAATTTTAATAAATATTATATAATACAAATATGCTGAAAAAATACTGTGTTGCAAACTTAATAGAAAGAAACAATCCAATAAATTTTATAAATCTGTTATAAAAATTTACATTTCCAATAGAAATTAAATAAATTGATATTTTCTTTTTATAATAAATTATATACTAGTCAGAATTGTGAACAAGAATATTTTCATTTTACTTATACTGTTTTATTGACACTGCTAGAAAATGAAGAAAGCATAGGTAGTTATTGCATATTGAAAACAGTATGCAGTTTATTGGACAAATTATTGGAAAAATGAGCAAATTTAATATATCTGTTTTCATTTAATACAAAATTTATCAGTTTGTGAATCACATTTTGTGTTTTTTCTTTCTATACAGACTGGTTTTAACAATAAGAAATATTTGATTATGGCATCTGGATTTTATATTAAATAATATAGCAATCAATTAATTACATATTTTGAAATTTATATATTATTATTAATTAGATAATAATTTAATAAATAACACAGGAATACTGATATTAGAATTGTATGTATTTAATAATAAAAAGAAGTGTTTGTCTAATAAAAATAGCTTATATATTTTCAAAATAATTGAATATTATTACAAAACATCGATTTAAAATTATTAAAGTTAAATTATAAAGTTAGTAAATATGAAGAAAGTAAAGTTTTAAATAAAAAATCATAATAAATTTGTTACGAAAACGATAATTGAAAAATTTAATATCATAAATTTAAGTGATTTTATAGTTTTGATAGTCAATTGTAAAATGTATTAATACGATTAAGGTACAGAGTACTAAAAATTTTTTCTTCAGCTTGATGTATCTAAAAATTGACAAAGTACAAAGACTTGTACAAACTTGAATACAT